>VXAA01000708.1:335171-358257 GCA_013399115.1 Anseranas semipalmata
GGGGGGGGGAGTATCTAATTCTGCATATGTATCTATGTTCCTGGAAAGGAAACATCTGTCTCAGACTGCTCCCATTCCAGCATTCACAGACAACATGAAAAGAAGCAGAAGGATAGGGAGTTGCTCACCTCTAGGCCAAAGCAGTAAACCAAATTTTTTTCCCATAATAGAGTGATATAATATCTATGCTGACAGTCTGCATAACTTTTTCTTCAGGCTACTTTATTTTTCAGCCCAATGTTTGATTGATTATTATCTTTACCTAATGTCAAAATATCAAGTCTATGGGATGCTGGTGGCTTTCTCCAGAAAGCTGTAGCTTCCCAAGAATTTGGTGACAGTAACAGCAAAGGAAGTTTTTTACCAACACATCAGTTTGATCAGCTGTAAGAGATAAAATCAAATGGTGCACCCAAAATGAGCATCGCATACGGTGAAGAAAACCTAAGAGCCTCACTTTGTCTTTAACAGTGGCACAGTATGTATATAAATATATTTTCTAGCAGTTAGCATTTGAGCTACTGCTTATAATAATAATATGTCAACATGCTTCAAGCAAACTCAGTTATTAAAGCTGTTGCTTCTCCGATTGTATCAAGGTGATTAACAGAAGGTAAATCATTCCTCTATAAAAAAATATCTTTTCACTGATCTAGGGAGAAACATAAAATGTTTTAAGAATATATAGATGGTAATTCAAAATGCTGTCTTACCAGGTATTTTACTGGAAACAGCACAGTACCAGCAGCTCAGAGGACTATGATAACTGATGCATTGGTATATAATTTGATCTACCCCAATTTTTCAATTCTTTCTGTTCTGATTGTGAGCCTTTGATTTCCATTTTCACCCTGGGGTTAGGAAAATGGCTGTCGCAGGTCAGGAAGGTCTGTTTAGCCTGATATCCTCAGGAATGGATGCCTCAGCAGGTGGCTAAGAAAACAGTAATCATTTCATGGCACTTCCCCAGAATAACTTCCCAGTCTGTGATTGTGGTGCGGGGATTTCACAAAGATGTGGTGTATGGCTCAAACAGCTCACAGTCCTTTCTACAGTAAATGCGACCAGCCACATTTGTATCCGTATAAATATTGCTTCTAAACATTTAGTGGCAACATATTCCACAACAGTTTGCTCCCAGGAGTTGCACAGACTGCAAATCACAGTGCCTTAAGTGCCTGAAACGACTGCTTTGTCTGATCACAGATATAACCGTATCACCACAGCCATCAGCCAGTTTTTCCACAGTAACATTGCTGCAATTATGCAGTGTTTTTCTTCTGATGGGTTAATGGAGTCTCAGGACTCTGACAGGTTTCTCTTACAAATTTTCTGAAAATTCTGGTGCCAGCAAGGCTCAGATCAGTAGCTGTGTGTTGGCAACTCATAAATCCCTAGGAAAGAAGGAATTACATCACTGGGGAATACTACTGTGCCTTTTATATTTTTATATATATTATCTTGTATGCATTATGTGTTATAGTCCCAAATGGTTCACATTTCAAGGGATGAAGCAGTTTCAAATGGTCTCATTTAAAAAAAATATCTAGCGCAGAAGTAGGTGTTTTTTTTCCTTTCCTGCAATGCAGAATTTTCTGCACCAAAAGCTATTAAAAGCAATGAAAGAAAAATACTAAATTCTGCAGTAGAATATATGTGCCATCTCAGGTTGGTTATGCATTGTGTGCTCTGTCACGTTATTGTGCTGTACATCACAATTTAGTTTCTTATAGGTTTTATATAATACATGTATCATGGCACCATGTTATTTTGGTCTTATTTCTTATTATCTTACTTTGTTATCAATAAATTACAGGATTTATAATTCCCAAATCCTGTTTCATAAATAATTTCTGTCTGATGAGCACTGCATGCAGCACTTCATCCAGTACTGAAAGTTAAAAAATCATGAATTATGGAATCCTCACAGTTTATTGAAAGGACTCACAGAGTTAATCTAACATCAAATAAAAATTCTATTAATTCTGCAGCATTTTTTGGAATAAACCCTTAAAGACTAAAAAGAAGTAGCAACAAAATATGAAAAAAAGACCGATCACTAGCTAAGACTTTCAAAATGTATTGCCTGGTCTTTAGAGAGATCATTCTTTAGTTGACTGCTTGAGTCATATATAATTAATTCCCATATTGATAAACTGAGCTACACCTAAATCCCATTCAATCTAAAGCAGTTGTAAGCACAATGATAAGCCACACAAATCATTATTCCTGCTATATTCTAAGTATTTCTTATTTCCTGACTTACCTAATGAAAGACACAGTGTACCATCTCTCTTGTGACTCTTCATTCACAAATCATCTTTATAAAAAGGTAACCTTTAATTTGATGAATGAAGACATACTGTACCTAGACCATATCACAGATGCAATATTTAATAAGATCCCATCTGTATTTTCTATGTAATTTGGGACAGAAAATTCTATGCTAGAGAAAAGGAGAAAACTTTCTTCGTGATGGCCCAACCTTTTAAAACTTTTAAATTTTTTTGTAAAATATCACTATTTGAGGCAGCTCATTGGGCTGACGTAAGCAGAATGCATAGTGGAACAAAGTTCTACGTATATAATACACGTGATTAATCACATGGCTCCCTCTGCAATAGTCTGCAAAAGCAACATAAAAAACAAACATACAATTTGGTTCCAGTTAGTTATATAAATATTGAAGATGACCAAATACCATGTAATTTATATAGTTTAATTATTGCAAATTAAGACTACTGGTAGATTTAGTAGCTTCTCTAAATCATACAGCTGACCATAGGTGACAGTTCTATAATTAAATGCTGTATTACTTCTCTCCAACAGTAGGTGATAATCGTCTGTGGTGTTGAGCTCTGGAACAAGATAATAAATCATATCACACTTGAAATCAGGACACTTTTAATGATATTGGTACAGTGGAATAGGGCTTCTGAAAATGCCTGTGATGACCCACTCAAGTAGTCAATGAATTGAAAATGGAGCTTGCCTGATGGAGTAGCATTGAACAATTTTTCTTCCTTTTTATTGAGCAACATTTCAAGGATTTGCCTGGAATGCACTTCAACTTCACATTTCCTTGTAATGGTAAATCAACAACAGTGTCTCTTTCATGGGATTTCAGTGGAGCCAGGTTAGTTCACAGCAAACTGGGCATAGGACTCTCGTTTCGGTTGCTGAAAGTAAAACTCAAATATAGTATCTCCATCTCTGTTAAGACAGTGAGACATCGACATCTCTTTTCCTCTCTTCCACTTACACCTCAGAATCATTACAATCGGCAGAGAATCTGGACTTCCAAAGTCCTAATTCATTTAAAAAATACAGCTCACTGAACTCAAAGGCATTGCGTATGTCCAGAGTAGGACTGTATGTTGAATACATACAATAATACATTAATTTGCTTTTTGTGTAGTCCATCTCTAACCATGAGCAGAAAAATTTTTCATCTTCTTCTTGAGAATGTAATGCAGATTGAGAGAGCAGGTTCATTCATGCACTGTCTTGCTAGGTAATCTTGTTTTTGCATATTTCTTTCTATTTCTTTAAAACTGCTTTTGCATTGAAATTAAACATTTATTCTTTGAACAGGGAAAAACATAACAGGAGCGG
The DNA here is from genome assembly GCA_013399115.1 of Anseranas semipalmata. Taxonomy (NCBI): domain Eukaryota; kingdom Metazoa; phylum Chordata; class Aves; order Anseriformes; family Anseranatidae; genus Anseranas; species Anseranas semipalmata. The sequence goes on from VXAA01000708.1 coordinate 338,787, forward strand.
GAATTAAAGCTATGATTATGACTCTAAAGTTAAGGGTACTGATGTAGATATAAAATAGTATGATCTATATTTTGAATAAAACAAGAAACCAGCTTCATACCCTTGTAGTCACACATGACCCTGTAAAAATACCTACAGGAAAAGAAATTTATTTTGATATCTTAGTTAGCACTGTGCCTCTTATTTGAGCTGAAATAAGCTCTACAAACAGTTGATCAGAAATGGTTCCTTCTCCAGATCGTGCTGGTTCGTATATCCTGCAACAGCTCCACATCACTAAAGCTTGTTCGTGTGCTGAGCATCCTTGCTTAATTCCACAACCACACTAGAGAATTTATAACTGAACTTACAGCAGTGTGAAGGCAGTAAATCAGATGTAAGAGACTGTGCGTGTTATACACCATGGAAATACATGAGGGTGAGCGGTGTTGTGGGTGTAAAACCTTTCACAACCTACGTTTGAGATGAGGCTATTACTCAAATACAAAGGAGCTGGGCATCCTAAGTAAGTGCTAATCATACGCTTTTTTTTTTTTTTCTTTTTCTTTTTTCTTTTTCACTATATTAGCCTGTCATTTGGTATGCTAAATGTTTGGAAGTTGATGTTGTTTATCCTATCAGCCATAGATTCCTACTTACACCAACCTCTTTGTGAAGCTACTTTAAAAGCCCGGAAATATTTCTAAAACACTTTTTCCATATATTTTCAATACAAACTAACTTTCTCAATGCAGAAATAACATTCCAATGTGAATTATTTCGTATTTTGTTACCTTTTGGGTCTATAAGTCACATTTTATATCCCACTGGGAGGCAAAAATCTCATTTTATCTAAAGATAAACTGAAATTTCTTCTCCCATGACTTCCAGAAAGCAAAGTTCTGTAGATTTTCATATACAGAAGACAAAAATAATGACCCAGATGGAATCTGGCTTATTCATGGCCTCAAGCCAAGGCAAATGTTAGAAGGAAATTTTTAGGGAATAAGGTTGAGAGATGAAGATGATATTCTCAGATAGGATAACTTATTTTAAATGGTAACCACCTAATGCTTTTTCAAGGTTTGAAATATTATTGTTAGTTTGGGAAGATACGTTAGAGGGTATAGAGCTGGTGAAGTGGTCAAAGGCAAATAATACATGAATTTATTACATGGACATCTATATTTTATGTATAGTATACTTACTAGATAGATACTTTCTTTTCTTTCCATTAGACTTCAACCTACAGAGAAAAATAAGTGTCAGCAATGACAACGGACAACAAATGTAGCCAGCTGCTATATATATACAGAGTGAGCAAGGTGGTAAAAAAAATCTATGAATATAAAATGCATTTTTCAAATGAAGAGTTGATTGTATTTCTTTTTGATCCTGTTAAAAAATATTAACACTAGCTGACATATCATTTGAGAAGAACCATGACAAAGAAAAATAAGCAGAAATTTTGAGAGGAGAGGAGAGAACTGAAGACAAGGTTTGTCCTATCCAACAGGTGGGATGAGATGAGGTGAAAGTGGGGAGGAAAGTAACGTTGAAGATTATTCTTTGCATATAATACAGCACACAACTGGATGATCTAGGCTCTGTTGCTGGATGCAAGGGACTGCAAGTTTGATTTTCAGACATAATGTAAAATGTGAACAGATGGAAAATTTGGGAGGAGAAAGAATTGTAAGGGATCTGTAGGAATACTAAAGAAGCTTGAATTTCACGAAGTGCACATCAGGCAGCTTAGGGCAGGACGGTATGGTGACTTGGCAGAGTGGCAAGCCAGAAGGATGATTTTACCAGTTGTGATTTGAAGACAGTGGGATAATGCACATGTTTTAGAAATTACAAGAACATAAGAAGAACTGTACTGAGTCATACCAAAGCTTCATGTAGCCCCTAATCTTGACTCCACTACTAACCAATGAAACATGCCCAGTGAAAAACAGGGCAAATATACAGTGCAGCTGTCCCAGAATAATCTCGCTAGCTCCAATAATTTGTAGTTTAGTTCGTTTCTAGATGAGAGGGTGGTATTTAACAACTTTCAGCGAATTTCTTGCTCATGAAATATACAATCCCTTTTCAAACCCATGCAAACATTTTCCTGCAGAAAGTGTCAAACCTAAACCATATTGTTCAAAGAACCAACTCCTTATTTTATTTGATGACCCTTAGTACTTTTATTAGACCAGAGTGCAGTCATTCCCTGTTCAACATCTCCATATAATTCAAGCCTCTACCATATTCCTCTTAAGTCTTCTTTTCTTGCAGCCTGAAGAATTGTAGCTCATGTGCTTGTTCTTCACATGATAACCTCAGACATTTGACTATCCCTGCCAGTCATCTCTGGCAGTTTATCCATGTTAAGATGAGGAATTATTTGGGAAGCAACAAGGGCCAGACTCAGTACTCAACATTTGGTCATACCAGGATTTATCAGGTGACTTAATGCTTCTGGTTTTGCTCTGTGTGCTTTTCCTGATAATTGCAACATGCTTTTTGCTTTGACTGCTACTGAGCATTTCATAGACCTACCTAATATAATCCCAAGACCTTCTTCTTACAAGTGGTTCAAAATTCATCACTATGTATATACATTTAGGATTGGTTTCCCATGTATCCTTTTAAATCTAGCTATAAGGAATTTCATCTGCTATTTCCTAGTCCTTCAATGTCATGAAGTCTTTGCTGTCAACTGGGTGCATTTGGCTTCTGTCTTTACTAACATGAATGACTTAATATTATTAGAGGGCTTTGTCTCCTTGTTATTCAGCTCTCTTTCTAGAACAAGATCTCACATCAACCCTGTGAGACTCCACTGGTGACCTCTGTCCACTGTGAAGCCATGAACCGTGCTACACTCTGTAGGAAGCTGTAACAAAAGTAAAAGACTGCCACTTGCAGTGAAGGGGGAGCCTAAAAGACTAGCAACAGTTGCCGGCTTTTACTGACCAAGTGTAGTTGCTTTCTGGGACAATGACATCCATTTAAAAAAGAATTTGCTTGTCATATTTCGGATATCATTCTGCTCTTCAGGGAAAGCTTTCCATCTTCCCAAAATCACTGAAGATCTTTTCCCTGAAATACAAGCTCAAAAAGCAGAGGTGCCATTCAAAGCAAAATGCCAAGGGTCTGTAAGTTTAGCAAGTGAATTATCAGGTCATGTTCCTTTGGCTGGTACGGTAAGCTGTACTGCACGAACCTCTACTTCTCCCTCGGTAACAGGGAGGAATCAAAAAATAAGGCTGGAATGGAGTTCAAAGTACTCTCTTTCAATCTGCATTGAGGCAGGATGTTTACCCAGGTCATTCCTCACAAGTATTTGTCTACATTGTTCATGAGCTCTTCCCATGGAGCAATTCCCGTAACATTCCCTGCAGACTTTTCTAAAGTTTCCTTCTCATTGCAATTGTGAAGTTTTCCCTAGTGGCCAACCTATATATATACATACATACATTTACAGAAGAAACAGGTCATTTCTTTCACGTTACTCAGTGACCACAAAACAAAACACATACTGCCTCCTTTACAGCAGCTTTTGCACCCTGAAAGACTTCTTTGCACCAAAATGTGCAGAATACATGCAAAAACATGTTTTTGCATATTGAGGCAGCTGCACTGTCCTCACATTGGTGTCTTTAGCCCTCTCATAGACTGCTCATAACTCGGAATATATTGCCCACTTTGTGCCCAGGAAGGTCAAGGCTCAAGAGTGCAAAGTATTTCATAGTTCTTTGCTATGGACCATGACGCCTCTCAAGAACTGACTTATAGGTCTCCTGAGATGTTTACTGGAGGCCTTGTCCCAGGCATCTTCAGGTGCATCTCAGCTCAGTCTGTACGCTGTAAGGTAACAGACGTTGGCCTTACGCTGAACAGCCTCAAGATGCAAATGTAAGCTCTTGGACTCAGGCTGAGGAATCCTCTTTCAAAGTGCAAATCATGGTAAACCATGTAAAAGGTAGATAGGTTTAGTTTGAGTGCATAGACTTAACTGACAGCATAGATGTGCACACCATGTCTCATGTAAGCTTTTACTTTCCAAACCACTCATTTCTTCACAGATTATTTCCTGTTCACTTTGTCAATGTTTCTTAGAGTGTAATGCCTAAAACAGTATCCAGTGCTCCAAATGAGGTCTCAAGAGGCAGTGGAATAATTGATCATCTGCCCATTAATACCTATCACAATAAGGTTTTCCTTTTCCTGCAGTAGAATTCTGTTGCTTGTTGCAGGAAGTCTACATCTGGGATTTAACTGCTGTAAATCAGACATGACATATACCTCTCAAAGGCTACAGAAAAGGAAGGCAATTAGGTGTGTTAGGGAGGTAGTGCCATACACAGCCCACAGAAAGTCACAGGGAAACAGAACGTACAGTGAGACAAATCCAAGAAATGCTGAAGAACGATAAATAGCTAAACTACAGGAAAATATGACACCGATGGTTTTCTGGATTAGCCATTCACATTTTGTCCTACAGAGATGTCTGTGAAAAGATTGATTCAATCACCTTAAGACACAAAGATGTAGAAATAATAAACCCAGGAAATAAAAACTCAATTGCAACATAAGGTAAAAAGCTTTACTAAAAATATTTTCCACAGAAAATTACATTTTTTCCTTCCAAAATTCCCCAAAATTTAAATGTGAAAATTTTAATTTTCAGAGTTTTTGCTAAAAGCTGATTTGGGAACAAAATTTTGGGAATCGATCTGATCTTTGTGTTAGACTCCTCACAAAAAAAAAAAAAAAAAAAAATTGATCAAGTCCTCTTCACTACCCTATGCACAGAATAAATGTCTGACCCTGAGGTATGGGTTTCGAAAGGTTGAGGGAACTGGGCTTGTTTAGCTTGGAGAAGAGAAGGCTCCGGGGAGACCTCATTGCGGCCTTCCAGTACCTGAAGGGAGCGTATAAACAGGAGGGGGAACGCCTGTTCACACACGTTGATAGTGATAGGACAAGGGGAAATGGTTACAAACTAAGACAGGGGAGATTTAGGTTGGATATTAGGAGGAATTTTTTCACTCAGAGGGTGGTGAGGCACTGGAACAGGTTGCCCAGAGAGGTTGTGGATGCCCCATCCCTGGAGGCATTCAAGGCCAGGCTGGATGTGGCGCTGGGCAGCCTGCTCTAGTAGTTGGCAACCCTGCCCAGAGCAGGGGGGTTGAAACTAGATGATCTTTAAGGTCCTTTTCAACCTATGCCGTTCTATGATTCTATGATTCTATGAATACTCATGAAAGGCACGAAGGAAAGCACTGTTCTTGGGCTCTAGATTGGCCAGGGCTGGACCCTCTTCTGGTAGCAACAAGCGTGGTAGCTATCAGACACAGCAATCAGTCCTGATCACTAACCATAGCTAAGAAAGGGGAAGGCATATATGACCTTGACCACCTCTTTGACCTCCAAAATGCCAGAGCAGTTAAGGAATTACTCTTGTTGCATCAGATGGGACATTAATCTCTGCCTGGTCTTTTCAGCTTGATATATTCCTTGTGCTGGCATGAGGCCTGTGTGGGTCTGGTGAAAAGCCCAATCACAACAGATTCTTCGTGGGCTTTTTATAGCTTTCTCACTAGTGTGGAAAGAAATATTACAGTGGAGCCAAAAACTGGTTCAGTGATTTTAATGAAGAGTTCAACACTGTTTCAGAAATGTCTTCTTGTAGGATCTAATTCATGGTCTCAAAGGGAGCCTGAGAAAACATTTTCCCTGCTTCTGCCAATGCTAAGTGTTCCTCTCCTGAACTTAAAGTCTTAGGTTTTATAGCTTGTGCCTACTGTATAATACTCCACTCCTGTCGTGATCTAAGCAAAATATCAGTAGTGAGCACAGCAGCACAGTTATATCTTCTCCAACACGGTCTTCGAAGGAGTCTGCAGTGTCATTTACTGACTCAAAGGAATGGAAATACTACGTGGTGGATCAGTGAGCTTCATTTCATGACTGTCACCAACAAGCATGTATAGAATTCAACTCACTGCTCAAAGATACAGAACTTGTCAGGACACTGAGACCAGAGAGTCTTAAAAGTTTTGAACCTTCCCTATGTTCTCTGTCCCTTCTATTTCCATCAGTTTTATCAGCCACCATTAATTCCCCCGTATAAATGAATGATTAATATACATACAGCTCAGGGAACAAATAGTTTCTGCTTAGCTCCACTAAAAATTATGGTTTTAAGTCACTCATGAGATTACAAGTGATTTTATGTGACCATGTTTTGAGTCAAACGAACAGGTTCATACCATTTAGCAGTATATTTGTGTGGCAAGATGGCACAGACTGGTACCTAATCACTTGTGTGAACAGCTAACCCAGCATAGATAAGGTAAGAAAAACAATTCTAGGCCAGTGAATTCTAGGCCGTTCTGCAAGTGAATTAATTCTGGACCAATTACTATATAGAAAACCATAGTTCCTCTAGAATGACATCTCTGTAGTCTATCCCACATCTGGGTCATCTGCCTTCAGCTGCCTTCACAGCTGACTCCAAGTTTTGGAAGCTCGCTGGTGAGACAGTATCACTCAAGAAATGGCTTTAACCTACACACACGGCATTTACTCCCCAAACAGCCCTTCCAGTCTTCTCCAGGAAAAAGACTGTGAACTAGACAGAAGTACCTCATGGGCTGGGTTTGCTACCAAATGAACCTGATAATTTAGACCATCCCAGAGGACACTTGTCTAACCTGACTCAGAAAGCCTCAGCAATGAGGATTATGTTCCCAATACCTGACTGTTATTAATGCTGGAAAGTTTTTCCTAAATTTCCTCTGCTATAAACTAAGATAATTAATATGTTTGCAGAATGGACTGGGAAAAAAATAACCTTTATTTCTTTAAAACAAAGAAGTTTTCTGATTAGACAGTTGAGCAGTGCTATTGGGTTCCCCCTAGCACTCTCTTTTCTAGCCTTAACAATCCAGATTCTTTCATATTCTCAAAAGCTTTTGCTAGCCTTGTCACTTTTTGCTCATACCTATCTAATTTGTCCACGTATTGAACTGTGATGTCAGTAACTGCACATATTCTTCTATTCATAAACAAACACAAATAAAGAGAAATAATTTCATCTCGTCTTTTTTCCATCATCATGGTGTTAACTGCACATTTTCTGCTGCCTCTCTTCCATCATCCAAGGCTTTAATGAAGATAACTCAGTAATTATGGATTCAGTACAGACTCTGGTAGGAGCCTAATCAGCATCTCCACTCAATCTGACTGAGTACATTTGGGAATGATTTTCCAATGTCATTCACACGTCATCTTTTGCTCATTGCCTGTATCTGAAAATGTCACATTGCACCTTACCTAAAGCCAGCAGAAGTCATGAAGTACCATTATGTCACTTCCCCTGTAACTACTAATCAATTACTTCTTCAGGAAGGTTAATAAATTGATTTAATGTGATGTGACAGATTGCTGGACCCAAGAATTTAGCAGTTTGAGAACCTGAACAAGCTCCATGAGTGAGGATTATACCATGCTTTTAAAAGATTACATAAACTATCAAACTTAAAAGCATTAGCCAGTCTTTCTGTCACGGGATTAAAACAATTTCCCATGGCTACTGCATCCCACAATGATCTTCTGTGAGGTTAATGGTACCTTCTTTAAATATCAATGATGACAACTGTCAGACAGAAAATACTTCCCTGGATGACCTATGGGTCTGTTTGTTCCTGTGGCACAGATGGGATGTGAAAGAGGGCCTTTGAAATGCAGTACTTTTATGGGTTGGTTCACATTCCAAATATAAACTCCAATACAGTTACTTGGAATACAGGCAAATATGTTTAATCCCTTCACCTCTTCACCTGGAGAGGGCATTATACTAACAAAAAAAGAAAGACACATGTTGAACTGACAACATCCATATGGCAGAACAGGTGCTTTCATTTGCAGACCTAAAGATGCTTATCCAGTACTCTTAAATACTAGCTTTTTGCAACTCTCGGTGCTACTTTCTGTTTCAGGCCCCACAATACAAGAATGAAATGGCCAAACTGGACAGTATTCAGCAAGCTGGATGAATGCTCATAACTTCAGAAAACAGATTGAAAGGAGTGGATTGTTTAGCCTAGCAAAGAGGAAATTGAGAGTGGACTTGACAGAAACCCTGAAATATGCAGAAGGTTGCTGGAAGGAGAAAGGTAGTAGATTTTTCTGCATAGCCATCTGGGTTAGGTCAACAAACAATAGACTTCAGTTGTATTTAGGGAGATAAATTGTCAGAGAAAAGACAAATGTTCACAGAGCTACTGAAATAATGCAATAGATGTGGAATCTCACATTCTTGGAAAGTTTGGGGTAGTTTTTTTTGTTGGTTTGTTTGTTTGAGAATTAAAAAAAATAAAACACTAGTAGGATGGATTTGAGTGTAGCGGGAATATGGACTACGTGACAGATCCTGGAAGTCCCTTTAGCCCTATTTCCTGTGATTCACAGTGTCACAGTATTCACCCTACAGTTGTGGCTCCCTGGCTTTATCCCTCTACTGAATATAGTGGCAAAACTCAAATTTTCTGTCAACTTAGCTGTTGCACAGATGGCAGTGATGGTACCAGTGAATCAGTACTAGATAAACTTTCATGTATGTTGTTTATGACACTTAGACTAGGGACCCTTTCCCCCCCATTTTACTTCAATAGTTAGGAAAAATTGGGGTTTACATACTTTCACATGTGACGAGACTGAAAACTGAAATATTTCAGACCGAGTTTCTGTATTAGACATCCTGAGTCCAATAGCTTCCAATTTCTGAAAGTTTGCTTGCTTTGCTGCTGGGCACACTCACTTTAATTCACAGATCTGAAGGCTTAAGAACCACAAGATCATCTCGCCCAGCTTCTCTTGTTTCATCTGTCACACTCCCACTGAGACAAATCATATCTATTTGCTTAAATACATCCAGACTTTTCCCTTTGGTTCTAGGGAAGGGGAACAGCGTTAGCACGACCCAAAGAGCATCCATCCAGAATAAAAGTGTTAAATACTTTGGTAGTACCAGTTTTTAAAAATGAGAGTTAAACCAGGAATGGAGTTCAGTGTTTTTTCTTTGGGGCACTCTTTTTATGTCAGCAGTTTACTTTGCTTTGTCATATTTCTCTTCCTTGAACTGCACAGGGCTGTTTTTATTTTTAGTCTCATTAACGAGTCCAAAGTGGAAAGAGAGCTGCTGTATTAATCAATAGCCGAAGGAAATAAATCTCTGCTCTTCCTGCAACTGTGCTGCTGCACGATGCACTTTCCTTGGGCAAGCTTTATTCATGACAGAAGCCAGCCATCTGCTGGAGTGCTGCTGCAATAACCCTTTCTAGGACAGTAGGACACAGCCACTGTGTCCTTTATGATATTGCTGATATTACATGATATTACATATTACATGTCCTGTATCATATTGCTCCTATTTGAAAAAATCATCAATTCCAGTGATAAAAATTCAAAATTCCAGTTTGAGGAAAGGGAGCTTCAGACTGGACATTAGGAAAAATTTCTTTACGATGAGGGTGGTCAAACACAGGAAGAGGCTTCCTAGAAAGGTGGTTGATGCCCCATGCCTGGCAGTGTTCAAGAGACATTTGGATAATGCCCTCGTTAATATGCTTTAACTTTTGCTTAGCCCTGAAGTGGTCAAGCAGTTGGATCTGATGATCTTTGTAGGTCCCTTCCAACTGAACTACTCCTATTCTATTCTATTCTGTTCTGTTCTGTTCTATTTTGACTGTCTTAAACGTTGACAGAGGTGAAAATGTCTGTGATGAGAGGGCATAGAGCACAAAAAGTTAAGCACAGATTCACCATCTATCTGCACAATCATCATATCTTGTACTGGAGTACAGGGGGACAGGAGACAGGGATATTCTGCCAGTAGCAGCTCTAGGACTTTAATGAATCATAATTCCCATTTAATGAATCATGGCTCTCATTCGACTGACTGAAAACTTGGGAGCTTGCGCACCCTCCCCTCTCTTCGTATGCAGTACCAAAGCAGGTGATTCAGACTAATCCAATACCTTTTCACTAATATACAAAAGAAAACTTCAGGTATTTTGACTACAGGCTAAGCAAAGTTAACACAAAGATTCAAAGACACAAAGGATCAGAGGAACAATGAGAGGTGGAGGAACACTAGTAACCTCATCAGTGAAAATCTAATCAGAAAAAAAAAAAAAAAAACAACAAAAAAACAGAGCACTGAATCAGCTGCTCCTCAGACCACCACAGAGGAAGGACTGGACCATTACCTTGGTGTGGGACCCACCAGGAGGAGCCAACCAAAGACAATCCCACCCCAGAAATCCATGCAACCTAAAGGGGTTATTGCCTAAAGGGTATAGGACTTCTCACGGGAAGAGTGTTTGGGTACTGTGTAAAATTTAAGACAGAAGGTTTTTAAGGGTACAGTAATGTATTATAGAATGTTTAGAGTAGGAACTGAAGGTGTGGAAAAGGAGGGATTGAGGTGAACGGGGGAGGAACAAGAGCAGGGAAATAAAGGAGTTGGACATGTGTTACCATGTTGCTGGTCAGTACATTTGTCTGACTGGACTGACTGGACAGACAGTGCTCGATCACTACAGTCTGCCCTATATCCTCATTTAATCCTATTTCTAACTATCCTCTCTATTCTGAGTGTGAAGCATCAATGCTAGTGAGCTGCCAGCTGAGCTGGCTGGCAATTGGCATAAGAAGTCTTGGTGCCAGCAACTGGAGGAGGCTGGGGTCCAGGGGCTGGGTACTGGGCAGACTGGGTGTCCCAGGCCAGCTGCTGGAGTGACTCACATTGTGTTTATATATTCCAATAGCAGCCTTCAATTCTGATCAGCCAGAGGGGAGGAGAGGATTGAGCTTATCCTTCTTTGTGTTTCTGAAAGTGCTGTTTTTGTTCATGTGGATGTCAGTAAAAAAAAATTGTCTGCATTGGTGTGTGTGTGTGTGTCTGGGCATGCATGCGTATGTGTGTGTGCATGTATGTGTGTGTGTGTCTACTGAAAACTTGCACTCAGCCTCTCTCCAGACTAGACCTGGGGACACAGAACTGCAACAGCCTCGCAGCTATTAGGCTGGGAGAAGACGAAACCCTCCAGGTCCTGAAGCCCAGCAGGGCTGGCTACCTCTGACAAAACAGAAGCGAAATTCCAAGTCTGATCCTTTGGTAAATAAGGTCAGGGGAAAATTACCATAGGCACCTAAGTGACTTCACAGCATGCATTCAGTTTTCAAAGGTAACTGAAGGAGGAAAAAGGAATCGGGTGGAATAAACTGAGTGTCGTGTTCAGCCAGGAAACTAGAACTGTATTTTTATTCTTTTAAAGGTTTTTCAGGTTACCACTTTTTAATCTGTTAGCCTATTCCCCGTGACAGCTTTCCACTTCTAGTGGAAGAACTCCCTCAACACCCTTTCAAACAAACATTTCACTTGTAAATAAATTCAGCACAAGAAGCACAACACTGTCAATTCTTTACCTTGCCTAAGAATGATCAAAGGATCAGTGCTTACCTACAAACATTTCTTTTCCGTAACTTTTCTCAGAGACTGTAAATTAAATTAATAAAGGTGCTTCATTTTTGAGGCTAAGTCCATATCAGTAAACTAAGTAGATCCAGGGCACATTCCCAAGCATGGTGACTGTTTTCTGCCCTGTCAGGTGGTCTCCCAGGCAGTCCCTGGGCCTCTAGAAATCAGTATGGGCCAAGAATCATTTCCAAAAGGTAATTTAGATGCAGCCACTCTCTTTTGGTACATAAGAGAGTAAAAATGTATGGATGGACATTGCCATATAACACCAGGCCTCCATGCCGAGGAACTATTATAGACATTTAATTTACCTCTGTAGACAGGGCTGTAGTGTCTATGACTTAGACTTTTCTTGCAAACCAGAATCTACAGCTGTCTGCTATAGGCTGATAGTCCCTATATAACTTCATTGCCTGACTCAGATTCACAGTCGGAAGAGGAAAACGAACTAAAATCTCAGCCTGGGTCAGGTCTCAGGTAATCTACTCAAGTATCATGCAGCCTACTCATGACCAGAAGCAAGAATGGCTTTCTTCAGCTTTGTGGATATGTCAATGGATGCATGTTGAGTCATACGTCATGAGGGGAAGATGTATAAGGAACGTCTGAGGTCACTTGGTTTGTTCAGCCTTGAGAAGAGAAGACTGAGGGGATGCCTCATGGTGGCCTACAGCTTCCTCACAAGGGGAGCTGAGGGGCAGGTGCTGATCTCTTCTCTCTGGTGACAGCAACAGGACCCAAGGGAATGGCACAAAACTGCATCAGAGGAGGTTCAGGTTGGATGTTAGGAAAAGGTTCTTCATGGAGAGAGTGGTGGGGCACTGGAACAGGCTCCCCAGGGAAGCGGTCACAGCACCGAGCCTGCTGGAGTTCAAGAAGCATTTGGACAATGCTCTCAGACATATGGTCTGATTTTTGTGTGTTCCTGTGTGGACCCAGGAGTTGGACTTGATGATCCAACTTAGTGACACGGTTTAATGGTGGACTTGGCAGTGCTAGGTTAAAGGTTAGACTAGATGATCTTTGAGGTCTTTTCCACCCTAAATGATTCTATGATTCTATCCTTGTGGGTCCTTCCAACTTGAGATATTCTACGATTCTATGATTCTATGATACCTGATGGAAACTGTAGGTCTGGTCCCACGTTTGTTTTCATTACTTGCCACCATAGCCAGGTGAAGAAAGGATCAGGTTCTCTCCCCTCTTTGTAAGTGGAATGCTCTACAATTTGAGTTCATATTTAGTAATGATGTAGGAAGTCATATCTCAGGAACAAAACCTGAATATTCTGTTTCAAGGTGAAGCTGATTAGCATCTTTACTTGGGTAGAGAGGTGTATCCCGTTAGCTAATGGGGCTGAAATAATAATGGCTTGTTTAATAGTCCCTGGCAGGGACCTGGTGCAGCACTGCTGAGAAATGACAGCTTGATGATAGGACAAACCAGTTGATTTACCAAATGAATTACCACTGGAAGTGCACCCAGACCTCAAACTGTGATTTTTAATTTAACACCAAAGTTTATTTCCCACCCACACAACCCTGGCTTGCTTACATTTTCATTACCTTCTACTAAAATCAAAAAATTTTTGAACAGAGAAAACCTGGAAATGGAAAAATATTAATTGAATTAAAGACATGAAAAATGATGCTCACTTTCAAGAGAAAAAATAAAAAATTTTCCATACCTCTGTTCTTAATACAGCAGTTTGGGGTTGTTGGAACCGAGAGATTATTAAAGGTGACTTTACATCCTACTGCCTGTGGATATGGAGATTCACCTGATGGTTGGGTGACTCGAACCAGGGCCTATCACTCAGTTTCCCATCTAAGGAAGGGGTAGTGTTTCCCTCTGTGCACAGACTTATCAGCTCCTCGGGGCAGGACTGCATCCAGCTATGCCTGGCATTGGGCAGGACACAGATCTTTCATGGATAGCAAAGTAGTTTCACAGCTGGAAAGTGGCCTCTTACCATGCTCCCTTACTTGCCATCCATATGACTGTCTTGGGACAGCTCTAGAGGAGGCCTGTCTGGATGCATGCTGTGTCTGTGTGCAGGTGCTGGCTTGGGGCTGCAGGGGCTCTGTGGGCAGAGGCCGGGGCTGCCCCATGCCGGACACAGCCGGTTCCAGCCGGCTCCAACGGCCCCACCACAAGGCACAGCTGAGCCCAGCAGCCAAGCTGGCAGCGCCTCGGGGAAAACAGATTTCAGAAAGGGCAAAGCGGGCACAGGCCGAGGAGGAGGCACAGGGCCAGGGAGAAGCAGCAGAGGGCCCAGGCCCGAGGAGGAGGAGGGCAGCAGGGGCTCCAGGCCCGCAGCAGGGATTCCCCGGCAGCCCTGCAGAGCCCCCGCTGGAGCAGATCTCCCCCCTGCAGCCCGGGGAGGGCCCACGCCGCAGCAGGGGGACATTTCCTGAGGGAGCTGCGGCCGTGGGGAGCCCCCGCGGGAGCAGGGTGTTCCTGAAGGGCTGCAGCCCGGGGCAGGGCCCCGCTGGAGCAGGGCCAGGTGTGAGGAGGAAGGAGCGGCTGAGAGGGGCTGTGGTGGGCTGAGCGCAACCCCCATCCCATCCCCTGTGCTGCTGGGGGAGAGGGGTCGGGAGTGAAGGGGTGATGATGGGCCTGGTGAAAAATCATAGAATCATAGAATATGATTCTGCCCCTCCGCTCCCCCTCATGAGGAAGCTGAGGCCGCCGTGAGGTCTCCCCTCAGTCTCCTCTTCTGTAGGCTGAACAAACCAAGTGACTTCAACTGTTCCTCATACATTTGCCTTCTAGACCCTTCACCATCTTCATAGCCCTCCTCTGGACATTTTAATAGTTTTATGTCCTTCTTACAAGGAGTTAATAGGGGGAAGTGGGGAAAGTGTTGTTTTAATCTTTTTGTCTTTGTTTCTCACTATCCAAGTCTATTGTAATTCTCAAAAAATTAATTTAGTATTCCCCAAGTGAAGTCTATTTTGCCCTTGATGGTAACTGGTAAGTGATCTCCATGTTTTTATCCTGAAACACAAAATGAAAATGGAAATGGAAATGGAAATGGAAACGGAAATATAAGAGGAAAAGATCCAGTCTGAGCTGAAATGTCCTTCACTGTGCATTTGAATCACCTCTAATGTGCAGTATATTACTATTAAAATAAATCCCTGTTGAGGTGTCTGTCAGGAGTTGGATAGGTAAACCTACAGGAGGTATGAAAAAAAAAGGATTGCCACAGAAATTCACTGAAGTGCTTCTAATAGGTTTCCATTGACTACAAAACCAAATAAAAAGGCTTGGTCACTCCAAAGCCTCATGTTCTTTTTGCTCATCTCAACTTTATTGGACTTTCTGGATCTTTCTTGCTCTGAAAACCTGGCTGGCACTTTCACAAGGTGCTTGCATGCTGCTTTCTCTTGCTTACTGGGCCAGAAACCCTCAAAAGGCTTTTCAGAGCTTCTGATCCTATTTCCAGCAGGAATTAGCAAGAAATATGAGAAAGAAAAATGCATTGTAGTTTGTACCTCTAACAGCCCATGATTTGGGTTTGCTTCTGGGTTTAGCTGGAGGCTCCACATATTCTTTATTTTAAGTGAACCAATTTCAACTTCTTCTACTACAATAAATTTCTAGAGACAGAAAAGCTCTTAGCAGCCTGCCCAGGGTAGAAGCCCATGTACTCAAGGAACAAAGTTAAAAGTACACTCTGCTAATGATTTTCCAGCACTGCTCCTTTTATTGACATTTCTGCTGCAATTGCCTGAAAGCATGTCACCCCAGGGCCTCGGTGAATATTCAGAGGAAACGATTATGTTTAAAATCATGTCTCTCACAAACTGAAAATTAAGGCAACCTGTTGGTACAAACGGCCTGAGAGCATTAGCACATTGATCCCAAAGGCAAGCTTGGTGCCAGCTCATTTGTGAAGTTGCAAAGCTGTTTTCCAAGAGTTTAATGTGCCCAGGTTACATGATCAGGAGAAATCAAAGCCAGCATTTACACTCTCCCAGCCTCACCCTGACAGCTAGAAATCCTAGTTTAGAATAACAGTATTTTCCCTACTGTTGCTAATTACTGAGCTCTTCTGGAAAGGACCCCACTTTTGCTTAAACTCCCAGTCACACCATACCAGCAGGATCACAACCTCTACTTTGGGAGCCTCCTACCAGTGTTACATCCCAGAGAAGTGCATGGACAGAGTCTAGTGCATAGTCTTTGATGCATTATTACTGGGCCCAAATTAGGCTCCTCCAGACTTGCACCAACTGCTAGATGCAGACTTGCCCTGTGATTTTTAGAAATCGTAGATATAGAAATCATAAAAAAGCCCAGGTAGGAAGGGACCTCAGAGATCATCTAGTCCAACCTAACATCATAAAAGCAGGGCATAGACATGATTGTCTGATATCTTGTCTAGCCAAACCTTGAAATTCTGAAGTGTTGGAGAATCCATCACTTCAATCCTTCTAGTCTTTACAATTTCAAGAATCATGAGATATGAAGAGGCAGGGAAAAGTTTACAGCAAGCAGGAACTGAATTCAGAGGGAGGACAGTCTCTGGAGAGCTTCTTAATTTCTATGCTTCTGGATCTTACTCTTGATGACTATATTGTTGTTTCCCAAAATCATGGTGTTTTTTCTCACAAAATCCATATGGCAATCACTGCCAACTTAAGAGCAATTGCAGAGGGAGTCTAATAGTAAGGAATAATAAAAATAAAAAATCTTAGCCTGTTGTTCCAAGTCCTCACATATAAAAACTTTCCTGAATGTCTTCTCTATATCTTGCCTTTCATCGAAAACTGAGTTTTCCTGCTTCAGGCTGAAGGGAGGAAGAACAGCAATTAAACACCCAGGCAGTGTCTCCAGTGACACTTCTGCACATTTGGGGGGACAGCCATGACAGTTGGCTATCTTGTAGCATTCCCAACTGTTTCAAGTCATGGTTGAGATCCAGTATCTCCAAGATTTCCTCTTCACACTTCCACTAAGCCACCATGTCTAGGTCTATGATGTGAATCCTTAAAGCACTATTTATTTCTTTATGAACTTTCTTTACAGAAGAGTGTATCCCTCTCATTATTTATTTGCTAGATTTTTTGTCGTTATACTCAATATTTGAGAATATTTTTATGAATCGATTAGATTTCAGGTGCACGGATTGTGTCATCCTCACTGATTGGGCCCCTCCCTACAAGAATACTGAGTTGCTCAAGCGTGCGCAGAGAACAACGAAGCTGGTGAAGGGACTAGAAAACAAGACTTATGAGGAGCATCTGAGGGAATTGGGGTTGTTTAGTCTGGAGAAAAGGAAGCTGAGGGGAGACCTCATCACTCTCTACAACTACCTGAAAGGAGGTTGCAGCAACGAGGGTGTTGGTCTCTTTTCTCAGGTGACAAGTGATAGGACACAAGGAAGTGGTCTCCAGTTGCACCAGGGAAGGTTTAGATTGGACGTTAGGAAAGTGTCGTCAAGCATTGGAACGGGCTGTCCAGGGAAGTGGTGGAGTCCCTATCCCTGGAGGTATTTAAGAGATGTGTGAACATGGCACTGAGGGACCTAGTTTAGTCATGGGACTCAGTAGGTCAGGTTGACAGTTGGACTTGATGATCTTGAAGGTCTTCTCCAACGTAGATGATTCTGTGATTGATTCGATGATCCCCAATTCAAACACATTTTTGAGTCAGATGTTGTCTGATGTCAGTGTGAAGATGAAGCAACTGAACTGAACTCAAGGAGTGATGCTGTAATGGGAGCATGTAAATGGGAGCAAAGCTTGGTTCCTCTCTGCAATACCCACCATGGCGTAGTCAGTCCTCTGGCAAAAATAACTCTTTTGTCCTAATCTCACTTTTTCAATGCGATTCTTCTGAAATTATGTTCGCATTCTAGATGTTATTCTGTGTATGCGCAGGAGTGCTGTTTCGCTACTCACTTTATACACTAGCAAGCATTAGATAGCATTGTGTCAGAGTAATTCTACTAGCAAAGGGCAATATTTTGGGAGCATCCTTCTCAAGCGATTTGGGTAAGTTCAAGAATTCTCTTGATCCTCTCATAGCGATGCACTTTGCCATTATGGAAAACAGGTGACTATCATCATATTTCAGACTGAATAGATTTAACAACTATAGAAGAGCAGAAGGATGCACAGATTTGAAAGGGAGAGTGAAGCATTATATTCTTTACACTGCTTTTCTAGCTAACACTGGCCAGGCATTTCTAAATCGAAGACACAATTATTCTTCAGTATACAGAAGTTTAAGGATGGAAACCAGATTTTTCAAGACTTAATATGTCACTGTGTTCCTTGGCACTTTGATACAGTGGTTAATTGCCCTCGGAGTACAGTTTAGACACGCTTTAACATGACAAAAATACAGTCAGTCACCAAAATGGATGTGTTTGTCCCTGTCCTTGCCTTCTTCATGCTGACATAAGCACTGCTGAAGTAATTCAGTGAATCAAGACTGGGACAGATCCCAGTTGAAAACTCATCTTTTTGAGGAATTTGCTATGTTAAATTCCCCGTTCCAGGTCACTGCACCACTGTTTGAGAAGCAGTGCCAGCAGTGGTGGGAAGGCCTAACCAGCACAAATAGTCAGGATAGCATGCATTTATATTGGATGAAAGGGACTGCAGCCTCAGGTAAAATGGTGCACCCAACTCCTGTATGAATTTCTCAGGCTTCAGCTTCCACTAAATGTTTTATCTTATCTTATTTTTATCCCCTAACCAAAATTCTCCTACCCATGCATCCAAAACAGAGTTTGACACTGTAGCCATAGGCCAAAACTGGGACCTCCAAGTCATTTTCAGTCTGACTGTTCTACATTTTTAAAGCAATACTGCATCACTTGTTCCAGGACACATGATTTTGCATTTAGTTGCAATAAAATAGCCAAGTAAAGGAGCAAAGCGATAGCAAGCCGTTCTTATGCATGCAGGGACCTTCCCACAGCTCCAGCCAATTTCAGGTTAATCGTCCTAGTTGAGTTGTCACTGTATGTCCAAAGCAGGAGTCTGTTGTGGTTTAACCCGGCAGGCAGCTGAGCACCACACAGCTGTTTGCTCATTCCCCCACCCCATGGGATGGGGAAAAGGAATCAAAAAAATAAAAAAGGAAAACTCATGGGTTGAGAAAAAAACAGTTGAATAGGACAGAAAAGGAAGGGAAAATACAAGAACTACTAATAATAAAAGAATATACAAAACAAGTGATGCACAATGCAATTGCTCACTCAGCACCCATTGACCGATGCCCAGCCATTCCCTGAGCAGCAGCAGCACCCCACTCCAGCCAACTCCCCCAAGTTTTATTACTGAACATGACATCATATGGTATGGAACATCCCTTTGGCCACTTTGGGTCAGCTGTCCTGGTTCTGTCCCCTCCCAGCTTCTTGTGCACCCCCAGCCTCCTTGCTGGCAGGGCAGCACGAGAAGCTAAGTCCTCAGCTTAGTGAAAGCACTGCTCTGCAACAACTAAAACATCAGTGTGTGTGGTGGTTTTACCCTGCTGGGCAGCTAAACTTCACCACAACCACTCTCTCACTGCCTCTCCTCAAAGGAAGAGGGGCAGAAAATATGATCAAAAAGGGCTCAAGGTTTGAGATAAGGACTGTCAAGAGCAAAACAGACTCAACATAGGGAGATTCATATAATTTATCGCCTATAACTAGCAGACTAGAGCAGTGAGAAACTAAAAGCAAACTAAAAACACCTTACCCCATCCACCCTCTTCTGCCTCCTCCCCCTGAGCAGCACAGGGGGATGGGGAATGGGGGCTGCAGTCAGTCCCTAACGCTGCGTCTCCGCCACTCCTTCACGGTCCCTCTCTGCCCCTGCCCCACGTGGGGTCCCTCCCACGGGATGCTGTCCTTCCCGAACTGATCCTGTGTGGGCTTCCCACAGGCTGCAGCTCCTCAAGAACAGCTCCAATATGGGTCCGTACCACGGGGTCCATCCC
>VXAA01000709.1:0-11959 GCA_013399115.1 Anseranas semipalmata
CAGCTCCCGACCACCACATCTCGAGAGAAGAGAAAAAGAAACTCAGGAGACCCTACTAGTGCACTGTTTATTTGCTAACCTTTAACAAATGGAAATATATGGAAAATATGAAACCATAACAAGGGAAGTTGTTCTTGTATTAGACTTTTTAAAAAAAAGAAAAATCATTTAGATTTGACATTTTAACTGATACTAACAGAAATTTACTGCACCACAGAAATGGCTTCTTTGTCAGTACTTTGTCCATGGTGGAGTAACAAAATTTGTTCTTCAAATATTTACATTAATCTGCTGAGTAAATTTTCTTAAAATTCACAATTACCTTACACATCATGGCTTACTCTCTGGCTCTCTGAAATAAGGTCATTATGTCCTAATAGTCTAACACACCCTCCCTCCTGCATATGTACATATACTTTTTTTTTTTTTTTTTGGTAGAACAACAAACAGTCACTCTTACATGGGGAATACTTGGCTCTCCCTTGCAGCTTTGCATAGCTGTAAGGAAGCTTGGCTTTCCTTACAGTTTAATCTTTTCTCACTTACACTTCTAGACTTCCACATGCTGGCAGTTGCATTTCCAGCTAAAATCAGACATATAGAATCCTCTTTTCTCCTGGACAGACCATAAGCCTCTTCCAGGGTGTTTCTGGTATTATGACTGCATTCCTTTATTTTAATGTCAAAGCTAAGTGGACTACTGCCAAGAAACAAAATTATACCAAAGTCCCTGTGTTGCTGCCAGATCATCTAAGCCAATGACTGAAATACAATTAAAATTCATTTTCCTTCTTTCTGTGGAACTGAAGCAGACATGGAGTGCAGCTGTTGTGATCTGGTTTATGGGCTATCATTCCCACCTCACTTAACTCTTACTGGTACATTTTCAAAGTGAAATAGTAGAAGTTCTTTCCGTATGTTTAATGGAAGTTGTATGCTCCAGATTTCACATAATAATTCTCCTTCTTTATAGAGTGTCATGATTACTTGAGGTTCTTTTCAAAATAAGTAAAAAGTAAGGTAATTGGATTCTGCTCACCATTTTACTGGTGTGAATCTGGAATGACTATCCATTTTGCAGGGATGAGGTTGGATGTAAATTAGCATAATAAAACAGAATATGGACTAAAACCCCTTTCACTATTATTCAATGAGCCACTACTGCAGACTTCAAAATACCACTTGTATTATCCAAAACCACTTTGCTGCATTGTAGGAATTCCAGATCAATCTACTGAGAATGCAACTGTGATGACACTGAGTGAGACCAAAGACCTGTGTCACACACCGTCACTTCCCTGATTCTGGCAAAAGAATCCCCTTCTTGCCTAGGAGGAGAGTGTCAGACTCCTTGTCAGGAAACCTGAATACACATATACTTAAACCTATACAAACACTTCCTCCAGATCCTACTCATCTGCACTTCATGGATTTTCTGTCAATGTTTCTGTGGGCCTCCTTAAAGGAGCATTGAGATTATTTTGCCAAGATGTTGTGACAGTATGACAAATGAGGGAAGAATATATCCTTTGATCTTCAAATTGTGCCTGAATTATACTCTTTTTCCTGGACAAGAGTTAATAGAAAAAAATAAAACATTTCTGACCCCAGTTCTGCCCTCTGGTAGTGATATATGGAGACCTGGATGTAGCATTTCCTCAATGATTGCTTTTTATGATAAACAATCTCTGAATCACTCCTGATGCTGCAGGAGAAGTCATGGAGTAAATATAAGATGTCAAGTCAGAAATTATTTTCTACTCTTTCTGTACAAGATTTTAATTGATAATTTCACAGACTTCCACACAAAAACATTCAATTACATGAAATAGAAACCATTTTTCTGATGGAAGTGTTAAAATTCAAATATATTTGGATAACTAAGTGTTCCTTTTGACCTTCACATTCAGTAATTGTTTCTCTGCATACACACTATATTACATTTGTTATGCATGTTCTCTGCTGTATGTTCATACATAAATCAGTCACCATGCCAGTCTAGAAACTACAAATTGTATATATACAAATAGATGACACAAAGACTGAAATCTAGCTTCTGTTAAGCACATTAAGCTGTATTGTGGAAGGGATATTAATGCATGGCAATATTTCAATGAATGCTTCAGATTTAAGACTTCTCTTTAAGTAAGAACCCAGATCTACTCTTATCCTGCTAGTTATCTTATGAATAAATAACACAAGTTTGTTAAGATATGATTATATATTGGATCCTAGGCCTCAGTCATGTGGAATTGTATCATACTTGCCAATTGTTTCTTTGAGTTTTGAGGCCACTTCCAAACTAGGGAGCTATGCATCTAAATAAAGACGTACAAAATGTGTGTCTGTCTCATATAAAACACTCCGTGAATAAACACAAGAAATTAATGAAGATTCTGTTGTAAGTATATAATTCTATTAAGTAATATCTGCATAATGATTCAAGTGAATAAACATAAATTGAAATTCTTGTCCCATACAAACTTCTAACCTTGAGTTTTGCTTATTTTAACTGCAAATTAGAAAAACTGTAACTAAAAATAATAACCATAAGTAAACAACAACAAAAGAAAAAGAGTTCTGAATTCCATATTATTTTTATTTTTATTTTTATTTTTGTTTGGTTGGTTGGTTGGTTTGTTTTGTCTGTGAATAATTATGAGAATACCTTTTTATCAAGACAGATGCTGAAGGACACTCTTATTTTTAATAGAAGAATCTACCTTTACATGTCTGTTAATACTGTCAATTCATTATTTATTTCAGAGTTGCAGGTCTCAGTTTTGTTCAGCCAGCCAGGAACTTCTGAATTCTCTCCATTTGTTATTATTAATGACCTAGCTAAGGAGAAAGGATCCAGTTAGTCAATTTGGGCATCTAATGTACTTACATTTAAAGAACTCCATGACTTTTCAAACTACAAGAGCCTAACATTGACACAATATCTGTGGAGTTTTGCGAGACCTCCAGAAGGAGCTTCTGCCCACTGTCAAAGGACTTACCCCTCTGCATTCTTTGTATGTAGATTGTAGTTAAATCATTGTTGCCCTTGCTCAGTTAACTATGCCTGGAAATGTTTCCAGGTGTAAAAGTCATTTATCCTGTTAAAAAGTTAAAGTTTATGTTGTGCCAAGTAGCACTCTCCCAGACAATCTGGGCATCTTGTCTGGGATTATGTACTGGGCAAAATGCTCTCCATGAAGCAGTCTAAATGTAAGCCCCTGTTGGTTCTGGAAGGTGGAAAGTTCAGCTGGGTGGATGTGGGCTATTCTGTGCAGGTTGGACTCCCACATCAAAAGTTACTGAGCAAACGCTGAGTATCAGTGCTGACAACAAAAGACCTGAAACTATTAGTGTTCTCATCTTCCACATGATAACCTTTTTAAAACAAAGAAAATCTAGACTGGTTATATTTATGTGACATCTGTATTGCAAATCTATTTACCCAGGTCATCCCTAGCCTTTTTTTTTTTATTATGCTTCAATAAGCATCTCTATTTTACAGTGTTGTCCTCAAATAGTGAAGCTTTCATTTATATATATATATCTTTCACTTCATATACCAATTATGGCTCTCAGCTTATGGACTGTGCCACTTCTTTAGTTTTATTATGATCACAGGCTCACAAGATAATTCACATGGGAAGGGACATCAGGAGGTTTCTAACTCTTACCTTTAGGAAAGTAACAGAGGTCATTAAGTCTGCATCTACTTTCCCATTGTGGCCAAGGAAGTATGCTCACTTTTCTGCCCTGTTCCTAGTAGCTGTGATAATATTCACTGTCCTGTTGCACAGTTTGAGACTATCTGCCCAATCGGTTAACCCATGGTTTTATGAGAAAATGAAGTCACATTCTAGAACCAATATGCAGTACGAATACCTCCTGGTAAGAGCAACCAGAGTTTTTCCAACAATATCAAATGTTTACCTATTGAGAACCTATGTTTGCTGTTGGTCAGAACAAAATGCTACAAACTCCAGCAACATAGGGGTTAAATACAATCTCGATTCACTCTGGATTGTATAGTATATTGGATTGTAAAGTATATTTGTTGATGTCATTTCAGTGATTGAAGTGATACTCTGGCTCAATGAAGTATATACGTTTTTAATAGATTTGGAAGAGTATAAAAGGTTACAGTTGTGCAGCAGTAGATGCAGAAAGTAATTCAGTATAGCAGGCTGCAAAAAATGGACAGGTTAATGGACCTATATGGAATTCTGTTGCATTTAGTGAAGCTATTTTCGGTTCTGTAGGAAGTTAATCCTTCTCCAACAACTTGACTAGACTGTAAATATATCTTTGCCAGGAAAGGATATCAACATTTTAAATCTCTTTACGCTGATAAAGAGAGGGAGGGGAGAGGAGTCCATTTTCATGGAATAAAATGGAAGTGAAACAAAAAACTCTTTGTCTCAAGAAATATTGCACCTGCATTAAGTTCACTACTGATTCCTTAGTCAAAATTTGATTTTTTCCTCCTCCTCCCTTCCTTCACTATTTTCAACAGTGAGGAATTTGAGGCACGTAAGCCATCATTCTTGTCACTGACAAATTTCTTTCTTCAACTGTGAAAAAGAATAGACCTTTTTCACCGTAGTTACGGTTAGCAAGTTGTCTCAGCAATGCACCTGTACCTTGTAACACTATATTATACTTTTCAGAGCTTCATACTTGTGTGACAGACTTGAGAGATCCATTTCCTGCTCATCTAAAACCTAGGGTTAGGGGTTCTGTTCTGACTAGGAGAGTCTTTTAGGAATGTGTGGTGGTTTCCAAGCAATGAAACAATGTAGAAATCTTTTTTATTTGACATAAAAACTTTTTTTTTTTTTTTTTTTTATGAAAAGAAAGATTTTAAAGCACAGTAAATTATCTGATTCTTTTAGAANTTTATTCATGTACAAATAAATATTTTTTATTTATATATATTATAGTGTATATATATATATATATATATATATATTTGTCAGTAGTGCCCTCTGTTGATGTACCAACCTGATACCAAAAGAAGCCTAGCAATATGAACTTGGCTAGTTTGTTTCCAGTTTAGAGCTGGGTCAGTCACCATGAGTGGGAAAATCTGTGCATCTTGCTTCAAAGAATACCTATAGGTACTTCCATCTCAAGCTTGCAGAGCATTTCAGACAAGATTACCCTAAAGTCTATCCTTAGACTGGTTTTATTCCATCTGTGCAATAACAACTTTAATTATGGAACAGAATTTATATTCATGACATTCAGAGATGACAGCAAGGCTAGAGAGGCTGTATGAATTTGAGTCTATGATCAGAATTTAAAATAAAATGAAGAAATTTTAGAAAATTTTCAAATTTAGCAGGATAGAATTTTAAAAAGACTAGCATTATATGTAGGAAGCATAAAATAAAGTATTGCTTTTGGTAAACAATACTGAAATACTGTCTAGCAGGTTATATCAGTAAAACCACAAACACAAAAAAAGTTCTTAACTCAAGATGAAACATAAGCTGATTGTGGTTCAAAACTTTGATGTACTTAGCAGAAAACAGCAGAAATAATAACTCCAGTCTACTGCACCATAATGTATCCAGCTGGGATTCCTGTGCCTTTCAACTTCACCCTTAAAAGAACGGTGTAGATGGTCTGAATAAAGGCTAGAAGACAACACTCCAGAGGACAGCAACATGAAAGATGAGAGAGATTAAATATACACTAATGGTGAAAGAACCTACCACTCTTTAATATATGAAAAACAAATACAAAGAGGAGTCTTGGCTCTGTACATATGAAATGGCAGTAATCAGCTCAACAAAATCTACTGGGATAATGACAGGAAAAAGTCAATTTGACTGCTATAGAGATTTGAACAACATATTTGAGATCTGCCACATGGAACTACAGAAAAGGAAACATTTAGGGCTGATGCTATCTCTAATATGAAGTTGGAAGAGAATTTTTTATAAATAAAGTATATTTGGTCCTGAATTAACGTATGATTAGATAAGGTTGGATTAGATGATGTTGTTTCCATACCTTCTCAATCAAACTTGTGATCTCGATGTAAATGACATTGCATAAATTTAATTGCTTATTCTCTGTAAGTCTATTACAATGTGATAATCTCTTTTAATCTCTTATTGGTCAGATCCCATACCCACTCTGCCTTAAATTGACCTATATGTATTAAAAATAGCTGTCACTATTGATTATTTTCTTTTTCATATATTGAAAAAATAATAGCTTTCTTCATCCCTCTAGCACTTCCCATTTTCCAAGACTTCTTTGAAAATATCACTGGAGTTCTAAAGAGATCCTCTGACAGCTGTTTTACACATCTAAGGTGTGAATTTTATAGTCTTACAATTTAAAGTGTCTAAATTTAGAGCCTGCTATTTAGCATCCTGATGAAATAGAAAGAATTTCATAGTTGTCCTTAGTGACAGGAATGTATTACCTGTCTTTTCCTCCTAAATCTTTTATTATTATTATTATTATCATTACCATTATTTCTGCTTTTTCTGTAAGTAGGGGGAGGAATTTTTAGACAAACTCAAGACAGAATATTTAATCAGGAAAAAAAATGGAAAGCATGGTAGTGTCTGATAGCTCTTACGTCTGCAGCAGATCAGTTCATGGTCTCAGCTCCATTCACAAATAATCATACCAATCTGTTTAACAAAGATGGACATAGTAGAGAGGACATGTCAACCATCTCAAATGAAAGGTTGATTGTGGATGCATTTGAGTGTCTGAATATTAAAACTATAACAAGTTAAATATTATCATGAGCAAGGTGAGCCACCATGAACTACCATTATGATTTGAATTACATTACTTTGCATTTAGAACAGANAAGGTGCAACTTCCATGGTACTCTCCTTCCCAAAATGACCTTTAGCAGCTTCAACATATTGCATAGACTTTACCTAGTTTTCTCATTAGTTTTACACTTTAATATGAAAAGTTTCTGGTAAATCTATTTATTCATGTACAAATAAATATTTTTTATTTATATATATTATAGTGTATATATATATCTGTCAGTAGTGCCCTCTGTTGATGTACCAACCTGATACCAAAAGAAGCCTAGTAATATGAACTTGGCTAGTTTGTTTCCAGTTTAGAGCTGGGTCAGTCACCATGAGTGGGAAAATCTGTGCATCTTGCTTCAAAGAATACCTATAGGTACTTCCATCTCAAGCTTGCAGAGCATTTCAGACAAGATTACCCTAAAGTCTATCCTTAGACTGGTTTTATTCCATCTGTGCAATAACAACTTTAATTATGGAACAGAATTTATATTCATGACATTCAGAGATGACAGCAAGGCTAGAGAGGCTGTATGAATTTGAGTCTATGATCAGAATTTAAAATAAAATGAAGAAATTTTAGAAAATTTTCAAATTTAGCAGGATAGAATTTTAAAAAGACTAGCATTATATGTAGGAAGCATAAAATAAAGTATTGCTTTTGGTAAACAATACTGAAATACTGTCTAGCAGGTTATATCAGTAAAACCACAAACACAAAAAAAGTTCTTAACTCAAGATGAAACATAAGCTGATTGTGGTTCAAAACTTTGATGTACTTAGCAGAAAACAGCAGAAATAATAACTCCAGTCTACTGCACCATAATGTATCCAGCTGGGATTCCTGTGCCTTTCAACTTCACCCTTAAAAGAACGGTGTAGATGGTCTGAATAAAGGCTAGAAGACAACACTCCAGAGGACAGCAACATGAAAGATGAGAGAGATTAAATATACACTAATGGTGAAAGAACCTACCACTCTTTAATATATGAAAAACAAATACAAAGAGGAGTCTTGGCTCTGTACATATGAAATGGCAGTAATCAGCTCAACAAAATCTACTGGGATAATGACAGGAAAAAGTCAATTTGACTGCTATAGAGATTTGAACAACATATTTGAGATCTGCCACATGGAACTACAGAAAAGGAAACATTTAGGGCTGATGCTATCTCTAATATGAAGTTGGAAGAGAATCTTTTATAAATAAAGTATATTTGGTCCTGAATTAACGTATGATTAGATAAGGTTGGATTAGATGATGTTGTTTCCATACCTTCTCAATCAAACTTGTGATCTCGATGTAAATGACATTGCATAAATTTAATTGCTTATTCTCTGTAAGTCTATTACAATGTGATAATCTCTTTTAATCTCTTATTGGTCAGATCCCATACCCACTCTGCCTTAAATTGACCTATATGTATTAAAAATAGCTGTCACTATTGATTATTTTCTTTTTCATATATTGAAAAAATAATAGCTTTCTTCATCCCTCTAGCACTTCCCATTTTCCAAGACTTCTTTGAAAATATCACTGGAGTTCTAAAGAGATCCTCTGACAGCTGTTTTACACATCTAAGGTGTGAATTTTATAGTCTTACAATTTAAAGTGTCTAAATTTAGAGCCTGCTATTTAGCATCCTGATGAAATAGAAAGAATTTCATAGTTGTCCTTAGTGACAGGAATGTATTACCTGTCTTTTCCTCCTAAATCTTTTATTATTATTATTATTATCATTACCATTATTTCTGCTTTTTCTGTAAGTAGGGGGAGGAATTTTTAGACAAACTCAAGACAGAATATTTAATCAGGAAAAAAAATGGAAAGCATGGTAGTGTCTGATAGCTCTTACGTCTGCAGCAGATCAGTTCATGGTCTCAGCTCCATTCACAAATAATCATACCAATCTGTTTAACAAAGATGGACATAGTAGAGAGGACATGTCAACCATCTCAAATGAAAGGTTGATTGTGGATGCATTTGAGTGTCTGAATATTAAAACTATAACAAGTTAAATATTATCATGAGCAAGGTGAGCCACCATGAACTACCATTATGATTTGAATTACATTACTTTGCATTTAGAACAGACTAAGAATATTTACATAATCGGCTGTTGGATCAGGTCAGCTGATGGATGTATACCTTCTTAAGATGGTGTAACTCTATCACCTTCCTGAGATCTCAGGCTTTGTTATTAGAAGAGCTTTGAAGGCATTTCTAGAGATAAAACTGTATCAGAATTGACTGAAATGGTGCAGCAGGTCCTTATTTAGGTAAAAGATCACTAAATGTGTTTGCATATAAATTTTTCCAAAATACTTCTCAGCACAGTTGTCTTAGACACGAACAAGAAACTCTTTTATCAGAGAGATGCAATCTACATTGGCAAATGATTTTTCTTCTAATATACTTTATATAGTTTCTGTAGATGAAATAATGTACATTAGTAAATTCTCTGCTTTGGTATAGTAATTAAGCTTTCTCACAGTGATATATATTTTAATTACAGCTGTGAGTTTTTTCATGCTCTGGACTGATACGGAAATGTCAGCAAAATCAGCTCCGTCAGCTCTAGAGTTGAAAGCATATGAAAGGATATAATGCACTGTCGAAATTCTCTTATGTTTGGTACAACTTTCCTGCCAAACATGCAATTTCAATGATGCAGTTGTGAGCATGACTATTCCCAAAACACAACTGCCACGAACATGAAGTCAACACGTTATATAGTTCCTCTGACTGGAGCTATAAGAACTGCCTGAAGTACTGACAAGACATCAAGAATTTGCTCTTCTTGACCAGCTAATAACCTCTGGGGTATGCCTTCTGTTTTGGTTATTTTTTTTCCTGGTAAACATTGTAACTAGAATGGTTTGTGGCTCACCAAAGCTGTAACAAACAGGAAAGGTCAGATATACACAGATGCACTCAGCCTGTACTCGGCTCTGGTGAGGCCACACCTCAAGTACTGTGTTCAGTTTTGGGCCCCTCACTACACGAAGGACATCGAGGTGCTGGAGCGTGTCCAGAGAAGGGCAACGAAGCTGGTGAGGGGTGTGGAGAACAAGTCTTATGAGGAGTGGCTGAGGGAGCTGGGGTTGTTTAGTCTGGAGAAGAGGAGGCTCAGGGGCGACCTTATCGCTCTCTACAGGTACCTTAAAGGAGGCTGTAGCCAGGTGGGGATGGGTCTCTTCTCCCATGCCCCAGGTGATAGGACGAGGGGGAATGGGCTAAAGTTGCGCCAGGGGAGGTTTAGGTTAGATATTAGGACAAACTTCTTTACTGAAAGGGTTGTGAGGCATTGAAACAGTCTGCCCAGGGAAGTGGTTGAGTCACCATCCCTGGAGGTATTCAAAAGACGCTTAGATGCAGAGCTTAGTGATACAGTTTAGTGGAAAACTTGGTAGTGTTAGGTCATAGGTTGGACTAGGTGATCTTGGAGGTCTTTTCCAACCTAAATGATTCTGCAATTCTGTGATTCTGTATTTACCTATGCATATACACGTGTACATGCATATACACCCATTTAACATTTTCCAACTTGTTTTAAAGTCAATTGATACTATATAACAACAATCCTATCCTAGAATTGCTAGGCATCATATTGTATGCTTTTCTTTCCTCGTTGGTACATGATTTGATCATGTCTTATTTCCAAATTTTTCCTTCCTACTGTATATAGATTTATCATTATGTTCACTTCAATGGTCGTCTCTATTTTTCTTTCTGGGAGAAGAAACTAATAGGTGAAACTCACTTCCCAGCTGAGATCAAACCCAATCAACACTCATTAGCAGATCTCACTTGTTTAGTAAGTAGTCAGTATTAGAATGAAAGAAAATAAATTGTTCTCAAAAACACACTTTTTTTTTTCTTAAATGTAGGCAAAAGAAGAATTAGTATCCAAAGCATGTGTTCAGCATGGAGCTACACAGTAATTATTGCTTTACTCCTAGGAAATTAATAAAGCTTGAAGGACTATAAGATTCTGTCCCAAGGGATGTAGACTGATTGATGACATTGCTGACACTTTAAAGACCTTTATTAACAGCACTGTCACCGAACCTGTATAATTTGTTATTGCATTATAGCTCCTCATACTTGGTTCCAAAAGGCAGAAACATGCAGCATTTTCATGTTGCTGGTTGCAGATATCTAAGATGAAATAATGTTTCCCTTTACTTCCCCTCAATTATTTATTCCTCCCTTGGTTCTTCCCCTTCACAGAATTTAAAAGAAGTCAAGGAAATTGTGTAAATACTTTTCGGCAGTCACTGAGCTCTTAAGAAGTGCAGAACCTGGTGTGACCTCAGAGCTGTCCCTGATTTGAGAAGGACCTTGGACCAGTGGCCTCCTGGAGTCCCTTACCGATGAATTTTCTGTGATCCTGTAATTTTAAAAACTCTGCTGGCAATTATAGACTCCGGGAAGAGCTAAAGGTGTTTAGCATCTTACAGTACCAAATCCTAGCAAAAGAAAATGTCATCAGAAATTAAAACAACAAATGTATTAATTCTTGTCCCAAATAATGTCTTTAAAATGAGAAAGTCAGTAAGGTATACTCACAACTCATGTATTCACGGATCATCCTCCTGTGTCTCACCATACATTTTCTGACAAAGGAGTTTGACCAAAAATTAATTTAACATTTTTTGCTAAATAAGCTTTTTGCTTCCATCTGCATAGGGTAAGAGAACATTTTGATGCAATATATTGCAGAAAAATCATTTTCATGTAAATTCATGTAAAATATACTGACCACGTGCAAAATATGGCTTTGAAAGTCTCAAAACTGGATTAAAGCCAAACCAGTGTTCCTCAGATCACACTTTGCTCTGAATTTCAGCTTTCCATCCTTAGCATTTCTTGCTCAGAAAATAAATAAATAAATAAATAAATAAATGATTTTGAATATTAGGAGCCTATACAAAACTTTTTTTTTATTATTATTACAGGTAGCTGAATCAGCTTTGATCAATATATTTGCTATGTGCGTAGAGACTTCTAATAAAACAGTGGAAATTTCAGACGGTTATGTTACACTGCAGAAATAGT
This sequence comes from Anseranas semipalmata, assembly GCA_013399115.1. Taxonomy (NCBI): domain Eukaryota; kingdom Metazoa; phylum Chordata; class Aves; order Anseriformes; family Anseranatidae; genus Anseranas; species Anseranas semipalmata. The sequence goes on from VXAA01000709.1 coordinate 11,858, forward strand.
GTTGCATGAACTTATCTTAGACTGTCTTGAACAAAACACTAGTATAATTTTCTGAGGAAAAAAGAAAAGAAAAGAAAAAAGAAAAGAAAAGAAAAAAGAAAA
>VXAA01000709.1:13672-29700 GCA_013399115.1 Anseranas semipalmata
AAAAAAAAAAAAAAAAAAAAAAAAAAAAAGAGAGAGAGAAAAAAGAAAGAAAAAAAAATGTTATCACATAACTCGAAGGGATATTATTAATGATTTGTATTACTGCAAGTATGTAGAGGATGCACTGAGAGGTGATTATAGAAAGAGATCTGTTATGCTACCAAAGCATTTTAAATTTATATAAGATCCAGCACAGTACTTCTGATTTTAAAATGACTGCATCTAGTTGACAAAGTAAATTATAAATTATAAATTATAAATTATGTCTACTTACTTAATTTTGATTGTAAATTTGATTAGAGTACAAATTCAATAATTTGTAAATAACCTTTTGTAAAAAAAGAATAACTAAAACTGGTGTAAATAACAGCCTGCTCCTCCTACTTGAAGTTGCACTGAAATAAAATGAAAAGGACAAAGGAGATTCATATCAGGCTCTGTAAGTGCTAAATTCACGTGTGCCGGAGACAGGAAGCTGAATGATATCCTTACAGATATATATTGAGTGCATTTTATATGTAGATATATCTTGAAGAGAACTCATTTTAAAAATGATATTTTTATTCAGTGGCTTTTATAGACTAGATAGTAAGGTTAAACAACTTTTCATGGATCTGGAAGGGTTATGGGAAAGGGTGTGACCTATTTTGAGAGCCCCTGAGCCTTGTTTTAAAATATACTAAGACCATCTATATTAACAATGATCAATATATAGGCTATGTATTATGACATTAATATGAGTAATGATAAAATCTCGTGTTACAGTCCCATGGAATTGTGTTGGCAGAAACTTATCCTAAATCTAGCAGCTGAAGGAAGATTTTGCTGTTCTACTGCAGTGAGGATACTCTGATTTCCTCCAGGAGAAGGTGGAACTTCCCTATTAAAATTCTGGTCTTGCATCTTTTTGTGGGATATTGAGCACTCAACTTCGGACTTCGAACATCTCACTGAACATCTTTCTACTGGTAAATGCTGATTCAACAAAAGACAAATATTTCCTGAAAATGTATCAATATTGTCAACATTTTCTGTGAAAATTACCAGATATCTTGTTTCAACAACACGGAATTTTTATTTTTTTCTTTGATTATAAGTCAATGTCATTCTTATCTAGAGGGGTACACATTAGAGTGCTTTGGCTTTTAGACTAGTTTTCTGTCTATAATAAAAACACTATCAAAATAAATGTTTTTGAAGAAAATTTACATTTAAGATTTTTCATTTGTAATTATTATTCAAACAGGTTAAACTTTAGTTCTTATGGAAACATCTATCATCCACCAGGACCAATCAACCCCAGCTTTGTTCTTCCTTTGTTCGATAGCTGCTGAGCAGAAGGTATATAATTTGGTGGGAGTGTTGAAGCTGTTGGAAGCATTCCCATCTTCTGCAGTTTACAGTTCTTTGTCACCTTGGTATATAAAAACACTTTAATATAAGAAAATAAATTATTTTAGCTCTTAGAAAATCTTTACAATATTACGCATAAAGGTTGATGTCTTTTTAAAATGTTGGCTCATCTTTGTTATTAAATGTATTTGAGACACAGAAATTGAGGATCAGTCTATTTTTCTTCCACATCAGATAAGAGGCCCTTGTTTCCCTTTTAAAAATTGAAATGGCAGCTGTTTTGGCAGCTGCATAGCCATGTAAACAAGATACCATTTTCAAGTTTCCACATATTTATCATATTACAGGCTCTGGGAGACTGAATCAATAAAACAAAAAACTCTAAGTAGAGGTTGAGTGGGTTAGACTACCAACAAGGAGATGTGTTGTAATCCTAGCTCAAAAAAGTCTAGGGCAATAAGGAATTAAAATGATAAAATTAAAGCATTGTTTCCTTCATAAATAGGAGATTGATATTTACATAGAATATGTAAAGATATAACTAACTGAATGATCAAATAAATTAAGTTAGAAATCATTCATATTTGTTACTTTTTAAAAAAAAAAAAGAAAAAGGAACAGTAAAAATATTTATTAAGCAAAATGACTCACATAAAATGCACTCAGTTTCAAAATGCTTCTAACAGGACTAAAATGTAAAAGAGGGTAATAGCTATCTGCATTTTCTTTCATAAAGGATGAGTCATTAATTCTCTTTCTTCTTGCACTCACAGAAAACTGGTCTAAGGAGAAATGAAAATATTCAGCTGCAAAAGTAGAGGGGAAGATATAAACTATTTTTGCCAGACTGGATATGAAGATATTTTGGATTGTGTTTTGCAAGATATTTTATTTGTTTTCAAGCCCTATACATTTGAACATGACCACGTGTGACGTAGATTATGAATGCGGAGACATCATTAAATTCTGGTAAAGCCAACCAGCTGAATGCTGCAACTCAGTAAAATGTTTAAGCTCTTGTTTCAACTTAGGCATGTGAGCAGCCTCACTAACTCTAATGAAGTTCAATTTTGCTTGTGTTTTAGGTACTTAAAGTTTTGCATATGTTTATTTTGCTGGATAGGTAAGTACATTTTGTCTTTATGCCATATTAGATACCTTTTGTGTTCTCCATATGCTGTAGATTTTGCAGTAAACTATGGTTTAGAGATTCCAAATTTTGCTTAATGTCTTCATCTTTAAAGTACCCTAGGTTATTAAAAAGCTAGCTGTAGAGGGCTTTCAGAAAGCCATAAAATCTGCAAAAATGGACCACTGAGAGTTTAGTCTGAAGTCTAATGATTCCAATATTTTCAGGATAAAGGCAGTTGGGAAACATTCAGACCACATGAAGCTTGCTTTGGTTTGGATTTATTGGAAATGCAGTCTGTTGTAATCCAAGAAAGTCATCCAAAAAACTTATTCACGAGCATACACTATCTTATATGTAGTCAGCGTTGATGTTTTGGACCACAAAGTTTCCTAGTTCTATGTATGCAGATACAAACAAATGTGTACCTATCTAACTTACTGATGTCCTTGGAAAATCTGACCCTTTCGAAACCGGGAATATGCATAGCTGCATACTAGACACAGTCTTTTAGACAGAGTGTTCTGCCTTGGGGAAGAAAGACAGATATGTCTCACGGTAACATTTAAAGAAAATATGGCAGTTGTCTGAGGCCACTCAGATGTGTGTTTATTTTCAAAGCTCCTAAGGGAGCCAGGAATACACAGCAAAGAGTAATGCAAAGTGGGATGGGTACAAGTGCATAACTCAGCTGTCTCAGATATCTAGATACGTGGCATAAATTATATACATGTGTGCATGTTCGTATGTGTGTATGTACAGCACTTGCAAACAATCACATACCAACACATGCACACACATATATATTTATATGCATATGTACAAGCTTTCAAAATATTTTATCTGGGTGTGTGGCAAGAAAATTAAAAAAAAAAAAATCCTTCTTGCCTAAAGCATTGAATGTCTAAGGCCAGGCCTAACTACTAAGTCAGTTAGCATCAAATGATGGCTTCTTGTGCAAGGACTGGACCACAGCACATTTAATGTTCATTGGCAGCTTGCCCTCCCTTAAGGCAATAGTAAAATACCTTCTTTAACATTCAAACAAATAAAACTAATCAAGGGATTCATGCAAAAGGGATGTGAATCAGGAGAAAGTAAAAAAATAAATAAATAGAGGGGTCTTTTAGTCATGCCAGAAGAAAGAAATATTTAATTCTTTTAGATGTAGGACAGAGAAATTGAAACAGGTGTCAGAGGCAAACAGGGTCTGCATCCCACAGGCAGTGATGAAAGGTTGTGTGTGCCAATGCTGAGGTAAGCCACTGGTGACAGGATTCCTACATGGGTGGTCAGGCAGATACCTATCAGCCCAGAGCTGAAACATATCCAGAACATCAATTTTGACAGCATCTAAACTGAGCTGCAGGTGTGCACCGCAGTATGCCCTGAACCAGAAATCTGGTCAAAGCATGCGATGGCTGCCATCCAGACAGCACTCCCAATTACCATCCTATAGGAAATAGATGAGAGGGAGAAGACTTGCTCTGGTTTGGAGGCAAGGCCTTTACCTAGACCCATGAGCTCTGAGCTCTGAAGTGTTCCCAGTTCTCCTCCTTCTAGACTGCAGCCTCTAAGTTTTCAAGTACCCACTGTACTTCCTGTCTATTTGCCAGTTTGTATAATAATAATAACAATCATACCAATTTTCAGGGTGGAGTAATAGGTCCACAGCTGCTAATGCAAACAAATAAATGCTTTTGCCATTCTAGAAAAGTCATATCATACAGAAGCAATTCAATAAACAGTTTAGGTACCAAATGTGGCATTTAGAACCATAAATTCTGGGAAAAAAAAAAAAAAAGACTTTGCACTTGATATATGCTAAGCACCTAGCAGGCCAGGCAAAAGCCTGTCTATATGCTCTGCTGTTGCAAAGTTATAAATACTACCTTGGATCCAGCCAGAGTGACCTGAATGTCTGGACACTAGTATTCTATGGCAAACTGCATCTATTTCCTGCACATAATTTGCTAAACTGCTACAAGAAAAGGATCCAGACTTAGCCACTGCATCTTGGAGATTGATATGTCCTGCATCCCCCCAGTCACCAGGGTGTTCGACAGTGAGACACATAATATTGTTATCCCACCTGGCGTCTGAAATGTGCCTTTCAGACTGGAACAGGTCAAAATCATTGTTTTGATAGGAATCGGTACATGCGTTTTCTTATATTCCTGCCTGTCAGGCTAAGTTTTCTAATGAAGCTGCAATATCAGGAAGTCCTAGAAAGAAAACAAAATAGTACAGTAAAAGTTTATAATTGTTGCAGCTCATTCTTGCTAAAATTTATTGGTGTAAATAAATCTTTTTCCTTCTTTAACCGTATTTAATCAGATTGATGGCAAACACTGTAAACTTACTGTTTTGAACCTGAATGAATATTAAATGGCTTTAGTGGGATGGAGATTTGCACCTACTTGGCAGAAGTTTCAGATATGTGACTAAATGGCTGTCACATCAGAAGCTAAAAATAAGAACTGTAATTTTCATAGATTTAAGGCAGCTCTGATTTAAGCTTGTGACTTGTATTTGGTCTCCTCTTCCGTGTGGTTCTCTCTCCTTCTGTCAATCAAGCCAGAAGTTTTCTGAGGACAGAGAGAAGCAGCTGCAGATTGAATAGGAGCTCTGAGTAGCTCATCAGCACAGCTGTTCCCCTACATTTGTTTCCAAAGCAAAAAGTCTTTTGTGATTATATTAGGTAAGGAAATGTACTATTTGTGCTTGTGAGACTTTTCATTAAAACTTCTAAAAGGCAAAGAAGGCAAAAAATATACTTAAGTGATGGAATTGTATAGGAAATGAGTTCTGGATAAGGAGTTAATACATTTCAATTATATTTGCTTTAGTAACAGCTTTTGATGGAAATGTAGAGTTAATTTAGTTAGGATATTAACATTGTTGAATATTTTACTACTGTACCATTTGCGAAGTGAACCTGGCTGGCTGTCAGTCAAACTATCTTGTATTATTTCCTTCCTTCCTTCCTTCCTTCCTTCCTTCCTTCCTTCCTTCCTTCCTTCCATCCGTCCTTCCCCCATCCTTCACCCCAGCTTTCCTTCCCCCCCACTTTCCTTCCCCCCATCTTTCTTTTGCTCCCATCTTCCATCCTTCATCCCTCCCTCTTTCCTCCCCTCCTTCCTTCCCTTTTCCACCCTTCTGTTCTTTCTCACGAGGAACTGCATAAAGCAACCACAATTAGAGAGACAAACAATATCCACAATTATAATTAACCTATAAATTCAGGGAAGTTCAGGTTTAGTTCTCTTCATGTAAGAATAACATTCGACTTAAAAAAAAAAAATGTTATTTTTCCCAAAGTTATGAGGCATCCTTCCTCTGAAGTTCAGGGAGAACTGAATACTCCATCATCTTCATAAGGAGATTCCTGGTTTAAGAAGAGGAACATTAAGATTTACTTCTGCAGGAGAGAGATTCGTCTGACACTGTAAAAGAGATCATTCTCTGATTTCTAGCTGTGCCAAAAAGATTACAATTTGCCTTGATTTTGTGTTGCTTTTGTTCATATAAATTCTTCATTGCCTGCCTAATAAGCCTATCTGTGATCTGTGATTTGCATTGTTTTATAGCTAGATGTTTAAACAGAAAGACCTGTGAACAAAAGTTGCACACCATGGAAGACGAAGTGGCTTAAGTGGCTTCATGTTAAAGTACATGAAAAATCACTGTTTTTATTTAAAAAAGTACATACGCAGATCAGCAGTTTTCTTTTTGTCTTTGTACATATAGATCCAGTGGTTCATAAAAGGCCTGACCCAAAACCACTGAAATCAATGAAAGTTTCTGTTGACTTCCAAAGGCTTTGGACCAAACCCAGTGTACACATTCATGGCTTCAAAGTAGGAGACCCATTAAAAAAATGTAGTTCTTGCTGTCTAACACTACAGTCTTTTGTGTTTTCATTATAACAATTGCGACAGAAGTTCTTTGTGCCAGATGTTGGGTCACTCACGAGAAACATCTGTTACCAGCACGCAAAACCTGACTGGATCAGGGCCATTAGGAAAAATAAACAAAAATACATTCTTTGTTTTCTTTACAAGAATTATTGTAATTCTCTCAAGAACATGATCTTTCCCCACAGGAGGAAGATTTTGAGAGCCGTATACAAAAAAAAAAAAAAAAAAGAAAGAAAAAAAAAGAAAACTGAAGACACTAGATCAGTGCCAGAGAGAACATTCCTGGAAACTTCTAGACTCATTTGGATCTAGCCTGAATCAAAGCAGGGAACCAGCTTCCCTCTTCTCTGAGAGTAAATTTATCTTTTCCCTGCTGCTTGAGGTAAGACACCAGCTTCAATACAAGTTGTGCATAGGGTAAGGGCATACACGATTCCTTTTCTCCTCCTAAGCAGGCCATTTAGACTGGGATATTTCAAGCTGTTTAGATTGTTAAATGTTTAGTGAGAAGTTCAGTTGGTCTTTTAGGAAAAAGCCATGTGTCAAGTCTATTTTCAAAGCCTAGCAGCCAAAGTTCACACAAGGTAGTCATGTACCCCAGCAGTCAGGAATCAGTCCCAGTGGATTTGCTTTTGGCAGAGTGTACTTAATACTGGTTTCTGCTAGCAGGAGAGCTGTGACCTGGGACACAGACCGGAGGTCTTCTCTCTGGGAAGGGTCATGTGCTATGTTGAAAACTTGGGGCTATGCCCAGCCATTCTTAGTAGCTGAGCTCACATTTGCAGAAGACCTCTGAAAGGAACTCCCACAAGTATACAGACCAACTGAGGGAGAGAGACTCGTTTGCCTGTGAAGAACTACAGCTATTGTGCTACTAAAATATCTTTAAAGTGATGAGGGAAGGTGGGAAGTTCAAAAATAATGGTGATTGCACAGAGATTGTGATTTCAGCAACAAGCCCGGTGCCTAAGATAAAATCCACTATGATCAGTGGTGTTGATGGAACATGGCCAAGGGCTTCAGTACGATTGGGATTAGGCCCATCAAGGAACAGAAGGAATGGAAAGGCCTCAGCAGAAATTTTTATATAAAGTATTGAGGGGACAGAACAGAGTAGGATGAAAGTTAAAATTTCTCAAAATTTCTCATATATATTTTTTTTTGCATGAATATAATGGTTTTATTTCAGTAGAAAGTGTAGATTTACAGCTCAATGGTTATTCTCAAATCAAAGGTGAAATTTCTAGTCATACAATTAAAGAAATGTTAAAATCTTAAGGGAGTCAATAGTTTAATGCTAACCCCTTCTTTTTTAACCTTATTTTACCCAACCTATATTTGGACAAAACATTTTTCTCAAGTGTCCTCTCCCCAGCTCCCATGTTTCTTTAATAAGGATCTTGTGTTTGTTCTGGCACAAAGAAAGGAAAACTGGCTTCAAATGTAATAGTTGCCTGTTAGAGTCTTGCTGTTGGTCTTGTACACACAGGTAACAGATGGATAGAAGTGTAATTGCTGTTCAGAACTATAGGACAGAGGAAGTTTAGGGGAATATCAGCCCATTCCTCTCCGGATGTGCATTTGCTTGTGGAACACAAAGCACACACTGATCACAAGGGAGGCTGCAGATGTCAGGCCAATATTTTTCATGATCTGCCTCAATATTATTCTCCACAAAGACCTGCGGGATGATACTGTGAATCCCTTTAGTGAATTTTGCTTTTGCTGGCTGACACTGGCTCAGTACTATTTCCCTGCCTGGAAGGTCCTGGTCATATAAGGGAAGGAAATGCAGACAGTCACAAACCTCATCCTCCTGGAATGAAACAAAAACATGCCTCTCCTGGAACACCTGTTACTGGTTTAAATGTCTGTTTACACTTACCCTTAAAGCAAGCTGAAACTCAAAGAAGGGTGGAGTTTGAGAGGGAAAGGACAGCTGAGAAAGATCTGTCCCACAAAGGGTAAGGATTTTTAATTTGCAAAAAAACAGAACTCAGACAGCACTGTCTATTGGTGTCTTGATGGGGCAATTGGAAACTGGACCATAGAATAAAACTTTTGTCTAATGTCAAGCCAACTGCCCAACAGGTGTAAATTCCTATAAAGTACTGGATCTTTCCTTTATGTTGTGTTGTTCTGTCTTGTGGGGCATACAGTCAAGCCTCAGTTTGGACTTTCAAAAGCAGGTTAGAGATTTTTGTATGACCTGCCTCCTATTTTAGACATCTTGCCATCACTGCTTCAGACAAAATTGACTAGTTTAAATTACCTACTTTAACCTCTTTTGGTCACTCATTACCTCCTGCCTGCTCATCCTCATGTCATTCACTGCCCACTGTTGCTCTCCTCATCCCTTCCCACTCATAACTAAGTGCATGAGATACATCTCTGAAGAGAGAAGCTGATCTTACATCAGCCAGTACGTGCAATGGCTTGACAGCTGTGTGACCAAAAATTTCCCTTGCTTCCTGGACTAACCCTGACAAGTCTTCTGCATAACCCCCTTGGAAACAGAGGCAGATGTGCTGACCATAGCCTGCACATGTGCTCTGATTGAGTGCAAGCTGTCAGAGGTTAGTCATTCTGATTTGGAAGCAGAATCATTGTTTACAAAATGCAAAATGGTGAGCTTACTGTTTTAATAATGCACGTTTGCAGGCACCTGTGCAAGACTCTCTGCCACTGGAGTGTTTTGGAAGGATCACCTGTAACTCGTGATGGAAATGTTTAATGTCTCAATCTCTGCTCTGTTCTGCTAACCTCTTTTATTTTCTCCTGAGCATTAGCTGTTCTGCCTTGAACATACTTTAAGAATTAAGAATTGCAAAAAACTGCTGGCTCTTCTCCACCATATGAAAGTTTCTTGGAATGTCTTGACAGCCTGAGATTATCTATTTCTGATACATATGAACTGGCTGAGCAGAAATTATCTTTTTTTTTTTTTTTCCTTACCCATAAGGTGCATTTTTCACCTGAAAAACTCCGGAGTTCATATAACAAAAGCAGTCTTTGTGCACCTTGGATGAAATGGATAGAAATTAATTTTAACAGAATTTTGGGCCTGTCTTTAAAAAGGAGAAGAGCACAATATGGCTGCTATCCCACAGGGCTAAGGGTAATATAGAGAACAAAACTTAAAAACAGAACACTTGATCATGATCATTTCCAGGGAAAAACAGATCTCAAAGATTTACTTTTCCTTGTAGGACTTGTAAAACATCTGTATGGTATTGTACTGCCCAAACAACAGTTTAGAGTTTACTGATGCCTTAAATTATAAGGATGGGGACAAAAAGCAAAGGGGAAAAATAGCATGATTCAAGCACATCACTATGGCACACACTTATGTATGTTTCAGTGAACGTTTAGCCAGTGAATGACTTGAATTTTTTTCACCATAATGTATGCAGAAAAGCATTCAAACAGTTGAAATCTGAATTACTGCACGGTGAGATCTAATAGCTAAGCCAAATCTTAAATATTTGGTACCAACTAGCTCATACTGAACAAACACATGGCTCTTCAAGACTCCAGCTCAAGCAGGGTATGGAAATTAACTTTCAGACAGATGTTACAAGCAGGTGGACTACAAATTTAGTGTTGGGAAATGAACAAATTGCTGTATTTCTTCTTTTAACTGAAAAACTACACCTCTCATTGTAAGGCTGCTATGTTGTGTTTTTATGATATATAGGAATAGTCTCAGATGTTGTTAGTGAGAAGCAAACACCTGTTCCCTTTGGCTTGACCCCACACTTGCTGAAGTCAGGAGAAAACCTCCCACTGATTTCAAGTCATTATCAGTATACATAGGATTTTTAGTATTTTGAATGGCAGCATTTAATCATTGCACTGTTGTTGTTGCTACCCCATATTAATGCCAAGAAAGAAACTGATGCATAGAGCTTTTCAGTGGTCAGTCATTAAGAACCATAAACATTTTTAGGGTTACCAGTTAGAAGAAACACACCCACATTGCTGGCTAAGTAGCATATTTTGGCAATGCTGATCTGATAAATATTTTATTTAAAAGTATAACAGGTTTACTAGCAGCAAAAAGGTTGAAAGAGGCTTTAGATTAATTGGAGTATTAAATATTGCTGAGGTGATGACTCATTACACCCTTTCTGGCACAAAATATGTATCAGAAAAACATATGCTCATGTTTTGAAAGTCTTGCAAAAGCCTCGCTGGAATGTTAGGCCTCTTTTGATGAGATCATTTTCTGCATAGAAGTACTAAGTGCAAGTGAAAGGAGCAGATACCAGTCCTGTGGAGGATTTAGTCAGGGCACAGCTGGCAAAAACAACTATTTGGTGTAGTCTGGTTAAACTTTGGTTTTAATTTTGAGATGAGAAGTTCAGAAACAGCTCTATAAAAGATGATGAAAGAAAACCATATGGAGTTCTGGGCTGCTGAACAGCACAGATAAACATGTTGGCCTACAAAAAACTGATTGCTCTTTAATTCTGTACAACAGCAGTGCCTGAGAATGGTGTTCAAAGTTAAAAACTATATTCAGGTTTATGGCAGCTATGGGACCACTTTTGGTTTGGGACTATGAAAAATGATGGAGTCCCAGCCAGAAAGAGCATTATTAGTAGAGCTCTTTTTTAACATCTGTAAAAGTATACTTAGAAAAGCATAGAGAAAAGCTCATATTAACAGATAAAAAAAAGGTTTTTCAAATGATCTGTCTTAACCTATTTGTATAAATGTTGATGAATAAATATGGCAAGACCTCCACCCACCAAAATCACCTCTGGTCTCCCGAAATGGCGTTCCACATACTGGAGACTCATTAAAATAAGAGCTGTTATCCACACAGTCTAACAACTCCTAATTGGCATATGTAAGCATAGACAGTTTTATTATATGAGTTCAGAGGCTGGTTCTGTTGTACCTCATTGTCCCTAGCTTTGATGATCTTGATTATCTGTTGCACGTTATAACAATTCTGTGATTAAGAGACTGGAATTATCTACTAAGTATTGCTCAGAGCATGACAGGATGAAAATGGGAGGATGTTTTTCAAATCAACACTGATGAATAGTTTATTAAAGTATGAATAAGTGACTGCTAATAAGAACACAGACATGGTTTCCTTATGAATACGAACCAGTTAAATGAGTAACTCTTCTGTTAGTTTATACTTGGCAAGGCTTGTTCATTAGTCTGCAAGCAACTTCTTTTCTGCATTCAATGTAGAAGGTCTGATGAGTTAATGAAATGAGGGAAAATAAAAATACCACAGAGCAATTCAAGCAGTGAAAGTTAAATTATACTCTTGTATCTTCTGAGACCAAAATTTTTACTTGGTCACTTGCACTTTTTTCCCATTGACGTCAATGGGGATAGCTAAAATGTATTAAAGAACAACTTAGCACTGGAAGTTGTATTATGGTACGCTGCATTGATGCTTCAGAGCTGTTGATAAAATACTACAAAGTGCATATTGAAATATTTGTCTTTAAATAGTAAGGCAGGTTAGATGTTGCAAATGTGTATCACTGTCACAGCAAAAGATTATAGTCAATGTTAGCTTTTTAGCAAAATAGGCTGTGGTTCATGAGAGAGATTTCATACTTATAGCTTTGAGACACTGCCATATTTCATCATTTACAAAACCAGTGTGAAATCCTAATCCCACTGAAGACTCTATGAGATTTTGCATTGAGTTAAGTGAAATTGAGAATCTATTCAAGAATTACTGATCTCACAGTCAACAGTTTGTTTGACTGTCACGAAAAGCTGATTCTGATTAGTTTGTATTCAGGTTCTCCAAAAACCAATGGCAGAAGAAGGATCCATTTTCCTGTCACATACTAGTAACAAGACACCTTTTACATATAGTGCAGACCCTGGTCTAATAGGTCAACATAAAATAAGAATGTATATCCAGACCCTAGGATTCTTGAGGATTAAAGAAAGCACTAAGACAAGACCATTAGTGACAGCTCTCAAATAGAAAACATTAAGATGGACCAGCTGGCTCTAAAATGATACCAGTAACAGGATGAACCTAAGCCATTTGAAGCTCTGAAAAGTAAAGTTGATTAAAAGGCCTGTGAGATTTCAGAATATCAAACAAATAAATAACAATAACAATAAATAAATCAATAAATAATCAAAATAAATATTAATAAATTAATAATAAATAATGTTAAATAACAATAAATAATCAATAACAAACAAAAAAAGGAAACAAATAAAAACAAACCCTAACAAATATTCCTTCTTTGTGGTCTTTTTATCTACATGCATATGAAGGTTACTAGTGTTATAATGTCTGAGCACATCTGAAGTATTTAAAAATAGATATAATAGTTTCTCTTCTCTTCCTTCCTGTTTTGTAGGCAACACAACATAGGGATTTCCCACATGTGTAATTTTTTTTCAGTTACAGAAAGATACAGTCAGCACCGATTAACTTCTTACAAAGATTCTTTCCCTAAAAAAAAAGAGACATTTTTCTCCCTTTATTTTAAATCACTTTCAAAGTGACAGCTGTTAAAATGGAAAAAGAATTTCAGTATTGATATTTTCAAAAAATATTTTTCAGAATACAGTATTGATATTTTCAAAAACAAAAACAAAAAAAACAGTAGTTTCTATTCACAATTTACTTTTTGCTATTTTACTTTTGTAGACAGATAATACTTACAATGACACACTTTGTATTTGCTTATTTTTATTACATGCACGTGTGGACATTAGCATGTTGTAGTTGGAAAGACTGCAATGAAAGACCTGGTGTGCATTTGTTAAAACTGAGTACTCATTTGCATTTAAAAGATATTTCAAAATGTTCTAAAATTCACTTGCTAATTCTGAATGTCTGAATATTTTCTGTGAGAGAAATGAATAGTGTTTGTGCTCCAAATCTGGGGCCATCTAGAAATAAGGTCTCCAAAATATAGCAAAATTTTACTTAAAGAAAAAAAAACAACCTATAAAATATAACCTGTTCCATTCTTGGAGTTCTAACTCTGCTTATCTTTTGGTGGATCTCAGTCTTTCAACAGTTATGTCTGCCAACACATGAAGCTCACTTCACCTAGGAAAATATCAGAAGTGATGTAAAGGAAGTTGATGGCTTTCAAAATTGGCTGTAAGAACAGAACAGCACCTATGCAATGCAGTTGCAATAGCTCTGCATAAAAATTTTGATCATGGTGCAAGAGGACATGATGCAGTCACTATCCCTGACTGATACCTAAGTAATACTTAAGTATCTCTAAGTTGGATACTACCACTGTTCAGATACTACCACTAACAGAATTGTGAAAAAGATGTGTGGAAGTGTTTCTCTGCTTGACAGGGATTGTTTGTAGTAAGGAATATTCCTTCATAATTTGTATAGCTAAATCAAGAGAGCTTCTAACTACTAAGAGAATAGTAATAACTGTTCATGATCTCTACAGTTCAGTGTGAATGATTTTTTCGTGTGAGGGATTCTTACACGAGCAACACCATTTATTGATGATTTAGCACTGATTAGTCAGATCAGCAGTGAAGGAAGTTAGGATAAGGTATTCATGGTTTTTTGTTTGTTTGTTTGTTTTTGGGCAATGAATTTAGGTGTTCTTAAGATGAAAACATTCTTGGGGTACGTATCACTAGCATGAGAAGTTATAACATTTTAGATTCTTACAATTTTTCTGAGCACAAAGCTACAGAATGGCAGGGGTATGTGTTAGCAGAGCCAAATTTACATCTTTGTTTCTTCATGAATGTTCTAATCTCTCATTTTAAATCATGGTTATTGTTACACACACACGCACATCAAAAAAAAAAAAAAAAACCCTTTTTGTTTTTCATGCAGTAAGATTTTATTAACCAAGATTAATGACCTAAATGACAAGAAATTCAAAAGTATTTTTAGAAAACAAAGCTTCTATCCCACTTTCCTAAACTTTTCTCTGGGTTCACTGATATAAGGAAATTTAGAAGTGTTGGTTTTTTGTTTGTTTGTTTGTTTTTTAATCTCCCTATCCTTTATCCACCTAAATTTTATTTCTACTTATTTCTGATCCTTCCAGATTTATACATGCTTCATATGTGTGTGTTGGCTCTCCCACCTCCCAGCTTCATCACTGCTCTTTGTAATGAAATTTCTCTCACTGCTCTCTTCTGTGTGAGTGATCAACATGTTCAAAGTTTCCTATGAGCTGTACTGCTTCTTGGTCATTGCTGATCTACCAACAAAAACATCTCAACTTTTAAATACAGCTCATAAAGATTTAGAGCTGGTGTGGTAACAGTGAAGGACAGTACTCTGCAATTATTCTTCTTGCAACCAATGGCTTTCTCAAGCTTTAGTAAATGAATCATGGGGGTGTTCTAGTAGTGACTCAGAAATCATCCCACTTCATTATACAATTCATTTATATTTGATGTTTAAGCTACAAACATGACATTTTCTTTATGAAAAAAACTGACCAAACAAGCAGTACAAAAACCCTCACTAAATGACTTGCCAGAAATCTTTCACTCCTGATGTTAAATAAGTTCCTTCAAATTACTCTTTTTATAACTCCCAAAACAGGAGCTGTACGAACAATATCTATACCTAGAAGCAATAGATGTAATCTGTCAAAAAGAATGCCATAAAGAGAAGAGATGTATGCGGGGTACATTATTATCAATTAAATAAGCAGCTCTCACATTAAAAAATATCTTTTTGGTAGTCTGCTTTGTAAGATTTAAAAGATCACAGAATAGCTGAGGTTGGAAGGGACCTCTGGAGGTCATCTAGCCCAAATCCCTGTTCAAGCGAGGCCACTTAGAGCAGGTTGCCCAGGACCATGTCCAGGCAGCTTTTGAAGATCTCCAAGGAGGGAGACTCCACAACTTCTCTGGGCAACCTGTGCCAGTGCTCTGTCATCTGCATAGTAAAAAAGTGTTTCCTGATATTCAGACAAAACATCCTGTGCTTGTCTTTTGTCCTGTCACTCAACACTGAGAGTGGTGAGAAGGTAAAGTCAAAAAGTTACATTTTTAGGATACCGAAGTTTGTACCTTGAAGTTTTAGATGTCCTCTAATTACAGTAGGCCTTTCACTGTTGAAAAAAAGTCTGATGTTTGTTTTTTTGCTGGGAATATTGTACATTGGTGAATACATAGGGCCAGATCCAGAAAAGGTGTTTAGGTGCATGAATAGCAGAGAATCCAGACCTTGCTCTGTCTTGATCTAATATATTCACAAAGAAGAATGAAGAACTGTCTGGAGATACTAATTTGTGACTGGAAGCAGTATAGCTATGTTAGCATAGCTCTGAACACTAAATAATAAGCCGTGTTTTTCAAAAGTGTGGATTTAGGCTCAATTATGTATTGACAAAACCATGTAATTTCCAGTTTGGTTGAGGCACAGCTAAAGCTAGCTTGGAGGTCCCTGCACCATGGTATATTCCATGCTGCAAACAACCAGAAACACCAGTAGCATGGCTGAACTGCAAATACTTCCACTAAAAATTGGCTAAACACTATGAGAACTGGAAATAGAGGTAAACGGACAACAGCAACAACGAAGATCATTTTCACTACAGGAAGGAAAGGAAAGGAAAGGAAAGGAAAGGAAAGGAAAGGAAAGGAAAGGAAAGGAAAGGAAAGGAAAGGAA
>VXAA01000709.1:30289-58549 GCA_013399115.1 Anseranas semipalmata
CAGGTCCTTCTCTGCCAGGCAGCTTTCCAGCCACTCGTCCCCCAGCCTGTAGCGCTGCTTGGGGTTGTTGTGCCCCAAGTGCAGGACCCGGCACTTGGCCTTGTTGAACTTCATACAGTTGGCCTCGGCCCATCGGTCCAGCCTATCCAGATCTTCCTGCAGAGCCTTCCTACCCTCGAGCAGATCAACACATGCACCTAACTTGGTGTCACCTGCAAACTTGCTGAGGGTGCACTCGATCCCCTCATCCAGATCATTGATAAAGATATTGAAGAGAACTGGCCCTAATACTGAGCCCTGGGGGACACCACTCGTGACCGGCCTCCAACTGGATTTAACTCCATTCACCATGACACTTTGGGCCCAGCCACCCAGCCAGTTTCTAACCCAACGAAGTGTACGCCAGTCCAAGCCATGAGCAGCCAGTTTCTCCAGGAGAATACTGTAGGAAATGGTGTCAAAAGCTTTACTGAAGTCTAGGTAGACAATATCCACAGCCTTTCCCTCATCCACTGAGTGTATCATCTTGTCATAGAAGGAGGTAAAGTTACTCAAGCAGGACCTGCCTTTTGTAAACCCATGTTGACTGGGCCTGATCACCTGGTTGTCCTGTATGTGCTGCGTGATGGCACTCAAGAAGATCTGCTCCATAACCTTCCCCAGCACTGTAGGATTGCACACAGATCTAAAAAGGTCATAGTATTCACTCTTCACAGGTTGTGAAATGGGAGAGCACTTACAGTTAGATTTAATAGGATAGTTGAAGAAAATCTCTGTACAGCTGTTCTAGGACTTTGTAACTCTCTGTAATTTTAAACATTAGAGTGCTCTGTACTCAAACCAGAGATAATTTCCTGACTACTACTTAGCTTATAAAATCTTAACCTGTTCCAAACCCAACAATTTGAAGGCATAAAAATTCCTGGAAGTTATTATCCTTCTTCCCATAAAAAGTACAAAACAACAACAGAATTGAAGTTAATGGTTTAAAGAAATGAATAAGGAAATCTCCTTTCTCCACATATCAAGCTGTGGTGAAAGTTCATAGTTCAATTTGACATTTTTGTAGTACATAAAGGATGACAAGGTCATACAGTTTTTTTCTTTTCCAAAAAGAAGATATCCATATGGGCAGACAGAGTTGACAAGAAATGAATAAGAGACTTGAGATCTTCAAAAGGAGCACTTGGAGACTAGTCTGGACCCTTTGGAGGGCATAAAATGTTAATAGATGCATGCTTAGGTAATCGAATCTCAATTCTAGCTTCAGTGATGAGAGCACAACACAAGTTCCAAATGATTCTCTAGCTTACAACAAGGAAACTAAAGAGGTCAGTCAGGCTACAAAAACAGCAATGCTCTTCTTCTCTGTGTTCAACTCAGAGTCCATAAAATCAGAGATTAAATGATTTGCTATCTACATGGATAGCTACTGTGAAATTAGTGTTTTTTATTGTCATTTTTCTATATGACAAATGTTTGTAATAGCTTACAAAAAAAAAAAAAACAGTTTGCTTGTTTCTGTTCACACAGAGAGAATTTCTGTAGTCACTAGTAATAGACTACAAAATGCATTAAAAATAAAACAATAAGCAGAGTAATATTTGAACTCTTAGAAACAGAAAAGCCTATATTCTTTATAAGAAAGATGTTATTTCATAGAGATTGATTCAGGCAATAAAAATTACAATGAATGCTTAGAATATGTCTGAATAATGTTCAACATCTATTTTAGATGGTTGTAGTGGCTAGTGATACAAAGACATTTGTGAAAACAATTTATATTCACAAAATTTTGCAAAGAATTTTGTAAATGAGGTAGCACTGAGGGCTGTGAGCATAGGAACAACACAAAGGTAATATCCTGTATCCTGTATGTAATATTACATTGATAGCCAAGACTGTTCAGAAGAAATGTTCCAGGCAAATATTGCCATGGCCCAGGATATGTTACTGTGACCCTACCTGAATAATCTTAAATGATGTCTTAGTCATCCATACCCAAGCTATTGGTTTGGCGAAAATAAAGTGGCAACACTGAGACCAGGCTGTCTTTAAATAGGAAAAACACAAAGGCAGTTATTTGCTGTTAACAAATACTTAAATTAATAATGAATACTAGGTACTTGAACTTGGGCATTAATTTGGGACATCAATTTTTTGAGTTAAAACCTTCGGAAGAGCTCAGCCCAACCAAACCCAGATTTCTTTTACTGCTAAATTAGTTCAAATGAATGCACTTGAATTATGCACATTCTGAGTTTAAGCAATGCAGACATGCCCTTAATCGGTCCAGTTTTGGAACCCTTTCACATAAACAATCCATATTCCTTTAAATAGTCTTAATTTGCTCACTGGACCACTATGTGTTAATAAAGCTCATAGAATCAGGACCCCTGTGTTAACAATATAAGCATGAAAATGTTAAGGACTAAGTATATTGGAGATGAGAGATATTACAGACATTACAGCGCCAGGCGAGCAAAATTCTCAGAACAGAAATGTGACATCACTCTATCAAAAGTACTGCCAGCTCTAATTGCAGATCCATGAAGGAAGTTGCCTTAAAAGAATGTACTTAATAACAGGTGGTTTTCCTTGTAGACATGTACCAGCACTTTTATCTATTTTTGTGTACTAAAAATGTTTCATTTATGTAAAATCTGGCCTTAGTTACGCAATATGAAAATGGCACAGTTGGCCAGTATGATACACTGTTCCTTTGACTTTTCACAGAAAGGGAGTTGCGTATTTTGAAAAATGGGGTGTATGGCAGTGTAAAAATATGTAGATCAGCAGCATATCTGTATCCCAGAACAATGTTTTGTTTTTGTTTTTGTTTTTGTTTTTGTTTTTCCACAAACATATTGTACTGCAGTGATGTGAGAGCAAAATAGGATAGTATGATTGCCAAATTAGAAGTCAAATATGACCCATTTTATGGAAGTGGTCATAAGATAATCTATAAATATGTCTTTTTCTAAATACAGAGTTTATGAGCAGCCATATGCAAGTTAAAAAATAAGTTCAATGAAATACACAGTTATCGTGCAGAGTCAGCATTGAAAAATTAATTTTTGGCACACTTGGGACTTTTAAGCAACTGTGACATGGTTGAAGTCTGGATCTAAATTAAATAGATAAGTCAGAATCTGATTTATATCGCCATTGATCTCAAAAGGATTAGAGTATATTCAGTGCTTCCAGAATTGATTTCCTACTGTAGACACTGCCTAGTATGATAAATACCATATTTTCTCTGGGGCCCTTAACTGAATTCCAATTTATGCACAAACCGTAGAACTTCAGTTCCTGAGGTGCAACCAATCCCTCATTTCGGTCCTGTGTTAGGCAAACCATTAAACATATTTTCACTTTAGGCTTTCCTGCAGTCATTGCAGCTATTACTGTTTTGTTATGTGTTTAAGTGCTCTCCTAATTGAAGGTCATACTAAGGTTGGTTGTTTTCCAAATTGTTTTCGACAACAAGCACAAATGCACTGTGCTCAGATTGTTTTTTACCAGCTGCAGAGAAATGAAGAGCATCAGATTTCCTCTAAAGAAGTGGTTTCCAGATGTTTTTCAGTAAGTCCTTCTTCTGCCACTTTCTCCTCCTCTTTATCCTGCTTTCCACTAACTAACTCCAAACCACTGCCCCTTTTCTCCTCTCTCATCCTGCCCACCAAATTCATTGCAGCTTTATCCTTATGGCAGCATCAACTCCTGAATGAAGCATAAGCTAATAAACCCAGGAAAGCTCAGTAACTTGTGCTGTCATTACCCCTTATGTTGGACTGTGTCACTAGTGAGAAACTGGGGCTCGTAGTTCAAAACTGAACCCTGTATTTGGAGTCTTACTAATGTGTGCTTTTCCACAGTCACTCTCAAGGTTTGGAACAAATTCCTCTCACAGCCAAGCTCATTTCTAATGGGCAGAAGTGAATGAGACCCAGTTAGTCTCTCCTTTACACACATAAGACTTTTGCTGAAATATCACCCATTATGCCAGATATAACAACAGTTTAGTCCATGACAAACCATTCTCCCTAAAGAATGCAAATTTAGGAGAGAGACTGGGTTGGTTTCACTGACTTTTGGTGTACATGGGCTTAGTTACCTGATAACCAGAGATCCAATACAGCTTGCTATAGAGTTACAGGAAAAACAGTCCCTGTTTTAGTTTTCACCACAGTAAAAAGGACATCCTTTTTTTCCTTACGAAGAGATGGGACTAATGTGCTGTTTATTCCCAAACTGTTTCCTTAAATGCAGGCACATAGGTGTCTATCCCTTCCTCTTACTGAGCAAAAGGATAGACAACCTTGGGACTCACCTCACTTGCATCACCTTATTTTGTGCTTTTGAACTGGAAACATTTTTCATTTACTTACATTTTGGACATGCAGCCAATATCACATTTCACAGAACAGTCAATAAGATTTACACAGGACAGTGCATAGCTTAAGGGTAAAAAACGTCATTATGCAATGTTCAGGAAAGGTCACCTCTATTAATTAATGGATGTGTAGTTTGAAATCAGAAGATGGCCTTGCAGTTCACTGTTGCAACAGTGTTTGATTAGTATTTATTCCTTTTTAACAGCAAGTATCTTTCCCAAACATTGATTTAGCCAGATAGAATGATATGATCTCTCTGGAAGCGGGAAGCAGGAATTAGGTGAGTTGAAAGACACTGGGAACGGCTCCTGATCTAGATTTCCTGAGATTACTGTTTCAGAATAAGCGGTGTAGGCATAGCATAACTGCTACCAAGTTATCCTTTAATTACACCACCATCATTAAGGAAAGAGATCTGACCTTGTGTATTTTGACGACACTTCATTACTCTTCTACTGTTCTTCTTTTTTACGTGCAGGTATGATTTCTTGTATATATTGTAAGTCTTCTTAAAAAATGTTAAATAAAATGGAATGAAAGTCTTACTCAGTTTGCAGGAGTTTGTATGTAAAAAAATAAAGTTGTATGAGTAGTTTTTGATTCTTCTTGAATTAGTACATCATTTTTCCATCCCATATCTCAAATTAATTTTACCTGAAAAAGGATGAAAAAAAACAAGTTACCTTAACTCTGCTTGGAATTGGGCTTAAACCATTTTTTTTTTTCCCCTGGCAAATTATACTGAACCTTTCAATGATCATTGACCAAATACTGAGCTGCAATGAAAACAAATCAGATGTGTGCATGTTTCTTAAGTTTTACTGCAAATATTTTCCACTCCCCTTGGTGGGCCAACATCATCTTGGGTTTAACTTCATCAAAGTCAGTGAAGTTCTACCAAGGAATAAATTGACTTGTTAATTTTTAACAGAGTGCTAAAGGAAACTCTGATGGCGTTTTGAAACTCTAGCTCTTTTCTTTCAAAAAGAAAAAAATATATATATATATATTTATACAGAAAGAATATTAAAGCATCACCTAGTTAGTAAACTGAATATTGGTGTGACATTGGGCATATTTGCTAGTATAGTTTTAAAGTGTTTGGAGAATGTATACATATTACTGCAGGGTGTTTTTTTTGTTTTGTTTTGTTTTTTGGCACTGTCACTTGATATCTGGATTGCAACAAGCACTTCTTTTATTACTGACAAATAGAAAGCATGTGTTTGGCATTATTTATTGTTTTCTGTGAAGCATGTGTCAAGATCTGAAAGTGTGTATTTCACTAGTCACGTACTAAGTTTAGTTGTTATAATTAAGTTGCTAATATCTGGCATAGATAACAGTCAGCAGGATTTGATTTCACAGTTTAGGAGGCCGATTTGACNTATACTGAACCTTTCAATGATCATTGACCAAATACTGAGCTGCAATGAAAACAAATCAGATGTGTGCATGTTTCTTAAGTTTTACTGCAAATATTTTCCACTCTCCTTGGTGGGCCAACATCATCTTGGGTTTAACTTCATCAAAGTCAGTGAAGTTCTACCAAGGAATAAATTGACTTGTTAATTTTTAACAGAGTGCTAAAGGAAACTCTGATGGCGTTTTGAAACTCTAGCTCTTTTCTTTCAAAAAGAAAAAAATATATATATATATATTTATACAGAAAGAATATTAAAGCATCACCTAGTTAGTAAACTGAATATTGGTGTGACATTGGGCATATTTGCTAGTATAGTTTTAAAGTGTTTGGAGAATGTATACATATTACTGCAGGGTGTTTTTTTTGTTTTGTTTTGTTTTTTGGCACTGTCACTTGATATCTGGATTGCAACAAGCACTTCTTTTATTACTGACAAATAGAAAGCATGTGTTTGGCATTATTTATTGTTTTCTGTGGAGCATGTGTCAAGATCTGAAAGTGTGTATTTCACTAGTCACGTACTAAGTTTAGTTGTTATAATTAAGTTGCTAATATCTGGCATAGATAACAGTCAGCAGGATTTGATTTCACAGTTTAGGAGGCCGATTTGACACCTCTGGAAGCGGACGGGGAGACACTCAGCAGCACACTGAGATAAATACCATGACTTTCTTAATGATTCAGACCACATTTTCCAAAACAGTCTTTAGTTCTCGTCCTTCCATATCTGAGTGCTGAAACGGAAACTGTCCATCAGTAACCTCATTTGGCTAGAACTGCCAAAAGCTGTCCCAAAATTAGGGGATGTTTTGGAAATAGTTCTTTGTATATGTGTTGCTATTATTAAGGAGAATTTTTAGTAAAGAATGTGAAAAAGATTTCAAAACTTAACACACTCTTTCCACCTAAAATGGTCATTTCTACATTTTTCCCTCAGATTCTGAAATTCCTTGAAGAGCTGGGCAAACCTGAGTATTTCTATTCCACGAGAAATCCTCACAATTCAAAATTACTTCACCTTTGCATTAGAATGAAAACAAATTGTTTTGAAGTTGTAAAAAAATATTCCCAAGTGGATCATGTTTTGTTTCATTTTTTTAATTACCATCATTTATATACATATATGTATGTGTGTATAAATAATAGAAAAAAATGGTGCTTTGATATATAAAATCAAAATGATTATTCCCAACATTCAAAATAGCATCTGGCATTTAACTGAGACTTCATGCAGGTAAGTGTTCTTCTATAAAATATATTTCTTTTGAGATTTTTTTTTTTCCTGCAGAAATAGCTTTTCACAGAAATTTAGACTTCAAGATGCATGTCATTACAAAAATTAACATGGGCTACATATTCAATGCTAAAGTAACTACTACATAAGTGTTATATACACAGTGAAATTTGGAGTTAAATGCTGCAGTTTGGATTTTTTTTCTTTGACTCTGTTTCTTGGTTATGTTCTAAATATTCAAATGTTCAAAATATTCAAAATACATGCAAATGAAAATTTTCATTAGCTTCACAAAATAGTCATAGCAGTTGAGGTGATCAGAAAGCCCTATTCTGCCTCTGTATTTTCATATACAAATGAGAGACATTTCATGTAAAAAGACACAAGTGAAGTATGTAATCTTAGACTGCAACTACACTACTAAACAAAACAGACCAGGGAATTAGGCTCTGGCCCTGGGGCCAAGTAGCCTTGCACAGCTTGTCTCTACTTAGCTAAACTGACAGCTGGCCTGAGCCAAAACTGCTCAAGGAGCATTGTAAGCAGTGTGGATCATTGCAAACTAGTGCCCCAGCCTGTGCCCCAAATCTGTGTTATTGAGGAGTACAGCTATAGCCTCAGTGACCCTTGAAAACTTGTCTCTCCTGATGAACATATTGGTAGAGCAACCTATATGGAGTCAGTTAGAATATTTGATGGTTTATGTTAAAAATAGAAGCAACAAGAGCACAAGTATTGAAAGGACTGCAGCCCTATTAGTATCAAGAAAATAAAAGCAACAACAGCTTAATAAATAAACTAAAGTGATAATGCTTTCTTTAAAGTAGATTTTGATTTTCTTGATTTTGAGTGGCAGTCATGATTTCAACATACAAAACAATACAGTTGTGGCTATTATCTTTCATAGCATTTTAAGAATATGTGCCTGTAACCTACACTTCACCAGGAAATACTCTGGGTATATGAATAAGCTATACTATATTGTTGTGCAATGGGTAAGAATCAGACAATGTTTTTCCAAATCAAAAATAGGGAGCTATGGATTGAAAATTACCTATTTACCTGAAACAGGAAGCCATGGAGTTTTGCAGCAGAGCACTCTCACCCTTCTTAGAAGTGCAGTGAGAGTGATCACATGACTGAGGAGATCAGTAATGTGATAAAATCCTCTGTCCCTACCTCCTGTTTCAAGTTGCAGTACATTTTGAAGCATGAGTGAGTTTTGCCCACTCATGGCAGTTTTTGCCTATGATAGCCATGGCATGACTTTCTCCTCTGATTCTTAGTTTTGCCAATAACTAGTTTTTCTATGAAAAATAAATAGATTACAGAGAATCTGACAGCAAAAATTTAAATGGTTAATTGTTCTCAGAAAAAAATAATCTACATGAATCGTCTGAGCAGTGTATGCTAAAGTAGAATTAAAGTGCTGCAGCAACAGTTTTGTGAGAGGATGGGTGATGTTCCTTCCACCACCGAGTTATTCTAGAGAAACCATTTCATACACAGATCCAAGGCTGAGAGAAGCTTTGGTACTGCTCCAAGGCAAGCTAGGAAAACCAGACCACATGTAAGCAGATGA
Source organism: Anseranas semipalmata (assembly GCA_013399115.1). Lineage (NCBI taxonomy): Eukaryota > Metazoa > Chordata > Aves > Anseriformes > Anseranatidae > Anseranas > Anseranas semipalmata. Next base: position 38,929 of record VXAA01000709.1, read on the forward strand.
TGTCATACCAAAGAGCAGTCAGCAGAGATGATCTGTGAACATCACATGCAGATGGCACTATGGGACACTTTGGGGCAAGCTCTGAATGGATTACTAGCCTTAGTCTACATTTCATCAAGAGATTTGATCTTAAGATGAAGTACATTGTGCATGGCTATTTGTTCGTGCCATATATGTAACAGGGCCTTGCAGAAAAAAAAAAAAAAAAAAAAAAAAAACTGTTTGTAGGTAATAACTTTTATCCATTACCATTAATGACCATTGATTTTTTAGCAAATTTAGCAAAATTACTGTGAGCATCTGCCAGGATCTTTCAAAAGGAGGCAGAAAAGGCTCAAAATACTTGAGCACTCCAGACAGGAGACTTTTCCTTTAAATATTTGTGGTGTTATCAGTCACATTAACATTTTCCAGCCACTCTCACTCCTGGTGCCCCTGGTTTAAGGTGCTCAGTTATCTGAATTAGCAGGGCTTGCACAGGTGTGACTGAGGGCAATAATTAGCCCATTCATTCCACAATCTGTGCTTCTTTGAGGATCCCTGGGGAACATATTACTGGCAGCAGGTATTTGTAGCACTTAGTAGTTTCATGTTCAAAGCTGAATACAATATCTTACTGTGTAAATCTCATAGGATTAACACTTTGATTAAATCTGAGACTGGACATGCTTGCCCAGGAAGTATGGGGAAGAGTTTGCTTTGTGTCTGACTGCACTTAGTAAACCTAAGGAAGAATAATCTTCTAAGCCTGCTGGCTGATCCGATGGGTACAAACTATTAACCCCTTTCCCAGCAACATGTCACTGGATTCATCTAAAAGCTAAAACTCAAAAAAGGCAAGCACTGCACAGAAATTAAGAAAATGTGGATAAATCCTTTATTTCTCATTTCTGCTTTTGGCCAAGTTGCTGTTCCAGGTGGAGGGAGCTCTGCCTGAGGAACGACAGTAGAATTTCATGCACTGCATGCTGCCAAACCAGAGATGTTGGCCAGAAATGTTTTGGCAAGTGGGTTACTTATCACAATCCAAAAGATGTTATAATACAGTGAAGTAATAACACAGTGACTGTTAAACAGAGAGTCTGACTTTCTAGAGTGACATGGTGAGGCCACCATTTCAATGTTTAAAAATTCCTGTCACACATAGCCTTATCAGATGGCCTTATTTGCTTTCAGCTACAGGTGTCTTTACTCATACTGCATGACTGAGATGGGTGGAGATACCTATGGAAAAAAACTTTTCTTCGTTCATTTCTGGGAGCCACAATATACAACATAAGCTGGGCAAAGCAGTCTGGGCTAGGGGTTCAGAACCATTTAGCACTGGCTTAATTGCTCCTACTGCAGTTGACAGGAATTTTATACCATTTTGAACTCTTGAAAATCCCATTGCGTCTCTTATTTTGATATTCAACACTTAAATCTGCTTGCCATCTTCAGAGTTCTTCTACTTCAGCTAGTTTCCAGATTCAAAATGTAGTTCTTTGAGCTTAAAAACTGAGGATGCCTCCTTTTGTACAAGTTTATATCTTGTCCTTTGATTCTTCTACAGTGAGGTGTGAGTCCCAGTACAGATTTAATCATATAGATTTCCCCTGTATGGATTCCCTTGTATCTAATAAAGATTGTGCTGTAGGATCTGACATGTTTTCATGAAAGTTAAGAGTATCATATGTCAGCCAATGCCTTCTGAAGTCTTGGACAGAAGAAAGAAAAAGTGTATCTGTTAGAGACAGGGAGGAAAGCATGCCTGCAATTCCCTAGGAAGCCAGACTAAGAAAAAGTATTTAGGGAAGATGGGATACATTCAGAATATTAGCCAAGATTTTCAAGCTAATCCAGGTCTTTATAATTGCATGTGGACCTAAACAGTGCTTATGAGTTCTGCAGATGGGTTATATGCAGTGCTAGACACCTGCACAGAAGAATAGCAGGAGAGGCTCAAAGGCATGGTGTAAGGAATAAAGTCATGTCCTCTGTCCAGCCAATTAGTCATTTTTCCTTCAGGCCCCATCCCGTAGGTCTCTGTAGAACTCTATTGCTCGCGTTTTCCATAGCTGCCCCATAGCTGCCCAAGCACCTGTTTTTACAAACCCTGAATGTTTCCTTTCAGCAAAGCAGAACCATAGCAAATTTCAGAATAAAAGGATATTCTCTGTAAGTGAAGAAAAGAAAAAAAAAAAAAAAAAAAAAAAATCGAATTAGGTTAAACATTTGTTGTCCATTGAATTTGTAGTAACCAATTTCATATACAGACCATTGGTCTCACTCCACTTCCTGCTCCCTGAGTGTGCTCAGAGCTGGCCTATCACATTTCCTGTGATCAGCTTTGGGGAATCCAGCTCATGGCTTCAACTGCTGCTGCCAGTTTGTTTGATGATTTTGTTTCTTACAGATTTCATGTGAGATATTACTCATCAATATGACTAGTCAAGAGATTTAACAAGTGAAGTATCATCCAATGAACATACACTTGTACTTCAGCCTGACTAAGCCAGCTGTCAGGGACAACAACAGCTGCTGGTTCATGAAAAGAGTGGAAATATTTCTTTGTTAAATTAGAGCATATCCAGCAAAATCTGTCTTAAATGAAAATGATTGACTACAGTGATACATCATATAATTCCAGTGGAGGTCTAGGGGTTGGGAGGAGTTTTGCAATTACAGAAATCTGTTCTCAAAGGAAAGTCGTAAAGAAAGGGAGCATTGATTCTCTTTGATTTAATTTTCCATGATTTATGCATTGTTCAATGAGTCTAACACAAATTCTAATACAGGCATGCAATTATAGTAGGTGAAAACGTCCACATGCAGATCCCCACCATCTTCTGCATCTGTGAGTTTTCATCTTAGTCTTCTGCACTTCTCTTGTCTTAAGATGTTATTGTCCCCCTCCTCTTCTTAAAAGGATATTCATACACACCCTTACACACCCTCATTTTCAGAGCCCTAATCCTTAACCAGTTAAAGTTTATACAGGTTTAAGATACTACTAAAAGATCTTTTCCCAAAATCCCTCTTATTTATCTTCAAATAGACCCCCAATTTTAACAAACTCAACATCAGAAACAAATTTACTATGAACCAGTAAATGCCATGCAAGAAATGTAACACTCACTAGCATCTCTATAACCCACACATTAAAGGCTTCCAAACACAGAACCATCAAATTCTTGGACCTTCTACAAACCCTTCTCATAATGTAACATATTTCTTCCATGGCAACGAATGCTATTATAGAAACTGTAGAGACAAAATAAAACAACTGTCTTATACCAGAATTAATTTGTTCAAGCACTCAATAAAGAACTGGGACAATCAGCCCCCAGGAAGAGGATGTGTTCCACAAAATTCCATCCTCAATGGCTCAGTCATGAACTTCAGTGGAAACCTACATAACACTTCTATAAAATAAGTAAAATCTTACTTAAATTGTTCTCTTCCAACTAACAGCTTCATGGATTTAAAGCATGATTTTTTTGAGCTATAGATGCCAATTACATTTTTTTTTTCTCAGATATCTGGTTAATTAAAACAGTTGCTTTTATTTATTTACCTATTTGTTTATTGTCCTTTACATTTGGAGTACTGATTTTGAAACTATATTTAGCACTGAAATTTGCTTCTTCCTCCTGGAATTGTAGGCTTGTCACTGTAGGCTTGTTAGTTTGTGTTTCTTTTCCAGTTCTTTCAGTTGGCATTACAGAACATATTATCTATCATTATTATTTAACTATTCTACATTAAAAAAAAAAAAAAAAAAAAAAAATCACGGCTACCAGTATAGTCATGCTACTCCATTTATTTCTTTGTCACCCAGTAAAATTATAAAATAACTTATGGATATTTTGTTCAGAACTGTCTACCCCTAGAAGTAATAATTATTGACGTTTCACAAAAAAAAAATATTCCTTTAAAAATTGGAGGTTCGTAGATCATCAGTGATTTACAAATGCAGTTCAATTTGTTTTATTTATTCTATGTTGTCATACAGGAACTCATGTGTATTCAATAAACTTGAAAGATCCTCATGTTTTCTGAAATTGTAAAGCTTTTCAAAACCCGATTTTAAACTAACTTATTTTTGCAGTGGTTGAAAAGTGTATAGTCAGTGCTTTTACCCTCTTAATATTAATAATATGCTTCCTCACATACTATCATTCTTGACACATTGAATGATGACTCTCCAATGACATCTCCTAGAAAGATTGCTTTTCCACATTGAAAAGAATTATTTGCATGTTTGTGCATATTTTATCATCCTATACAATATTTTATAGTGTCAGAAGTGTGCTAGTGCTTACTGAAAAGGAAGAAGAATCCCCTGAATGAAACCCCTGCCATACAAAATATCATTTTTCCTTGCCAGAAGAGATATGTTTCTTGCTCTTGAACTGTTGTTTCTAGACCTCACAAAAGAGGTTATATCAAGACAATACTGTGAAGAAACTGGGGGTCTTTCCTGTAGTTAGATATATTCTCTACCAGGACATATGTTTGCCCTTGATGTTTTTAGGTCTGTTTTGATTTTGCAAGGTATTCCCCTTAGTAGATTAGTTAATATGCCCTACAGAAAATGTATGTGTTGCCAAGTTTCTGTTTAAACATAGAAGGAAAGGAATATGAGTTTACTCTCGGAAAAGTAAATGTGGGAAACAGCCTTCCATAAGAGGAGTAATTGTCTATATTATTGGAGCTGAAATTCTGTCCTAAAGGGGATAAATGCCTTTTAAAAATAAGATTAATGTGTTAATAAGCTATTTCTATTATCTTCTCAATATGCTTGTTATAATGGTCTTTCTACTATTCAGTTATCAAACTTCAGTTGGCACATGTGGAAATAATATATCCCACAGTATATCAGTCCCAAAATGGTAAACCTTTGTCATAATGAACAGACTGTCTAGTTACTTGCCCAGCAGAAAAGGACCTTGGGCTGCTGGTCGACAGCCAGCTGAACATGAGCCAGCAGTGTGCCCAGGTAGCCAAAAAAGTCAATGGCATCCTGGCCTGCATCAAAAATAGCTTGGCAAGCATGATTAGGGAAGTGATTGTCTCTTTGTACATGGTACTAGTGGGACCATACCTCAAATATTGTGCTCAGTTTTGGGCCCTTCACTACAAGGAAGATATTAAGTTGCTTGACCGTGCACAGAGAAAAGCAACAAAATTGGTGAAGGGACTAAAAACAAGAATTACGAGGAGCAGTTGAAGGAACTGGGGTTGTTTAGTCTGGAGAAGAGGAGGCTGAGGGGAGACCTCATCACTCTCTACAACCACCTGAAAGGAGGTTGCAGCAAGGAGGGTGTTGGTCTCTTTTCTCAAGTGACAAGTGATCTTTTGCAAAGAAACAGTCTCAAGTTGTGCCAGGGGAGGTTTAGATTGGACACTGGGAAGAATTTCTTCATGGAGAGGGTGGTCAAACATTAGAATGGGCTGTTTGGGGAACTGGTGGATTCCCCATCCCTGGAGATATTTAAGAGACATGTAGACATGGCACTAAAGGACATTGTTTAGTGATGGGACTTGGTAGGTCAGGTTGATAGTTGAACTTGGTGATCTTGAAGGTCTTTTCCAACCTAAATGATTCTATGATTCTACTCAGGGGGTATTTTACTTAGTATAGTGGTAGAAAAATTGTAATAGTAGCACTTGAAGAAGGTTACCCTGTCTCTTTAAAGACTAGTCCCAGCTTTCAAATGTTCTTTAGTGGGAGGAAATGTCATGTTTTTACTAAAACAAAAGATAGGGATCTGTTAGTATAATGGGAACAAAATAAGCCCTAGATAATAATAAAAAATATATATTGCATATAACAGACAAGTCTCTTAATAGAAGCAAGGAGGAAAGAATATTCCAGGGATCTGATCTTGCTCTACGTTGTCAAAGGGCATCTTCTCACTGACTTTGTCTAAAGACATAAAGTCAAGATTTCAATAAAAACAAAACCAGATAATATAATTATCTTTTCTATGTGATGCGTGCATTACAGTCTCACAAAGCAGCACAAAGTTTACATCCTCTGTGATTATGACATGTGAGATGGTAGATAAATATACATACATAACCAGAAGCCAAAAACTCAGCACTATTTATCAGGGAAGCATATACCACTGCTTATTATGGATTTCACGGCAAGAAACAGACAAGGCTTGTCTTGTGAAAGTTGAAAATCTAGACAGCTTTCTAAGATTTGGCAGGTACACACCAAAGGTATGGTTACTGTCTCTGAAAGGATGGTGTGTAAAAGAAATTAAGAAAAAAATCCCCTTTTTAGTTTTGGCTTTACTATTACATTGCTGTTCTATTGTGCAATGTATGCTCTAGTAGGTAACTGCTGCTGTTACTTCCCTAAATGCGATCATGGCCCATCTTCTTCCCACCTGCAGGACTGATGAGCATAGATGGCTGAATGCAGAAGAAAATTGTGAATTATTTCTCTCCCAGGGAAAAATGAAACAAAACAAAACAAACAAAACAAACAAATAAATAAAAAGCAATCAGCTAGAATTCTTTTTGATATGTTTTGTGGTGCTTTGCAGGTTGGGTTCCTCACTTCCATGGAAACTATACCTGAGTGCTTTGATGTACTCCAAGCTATCAACACGGAAAGGAAGATGTCATATCAGATCCTAGTTGAAATGATTACTTTTCCTGTTTCACACTAGAATAGAATTCCGTCATTAAGATAAAATTATCTTGCTCACAAATTTTGTTCAGTAATTTTACCTTCTGTAAATCTATTGTTAACAGAAATCTTCATTGATAGATAAAAATGTGGTTTTTTTTTTCTTCTTCTTCTATAATAAGCAGCATTTATGGCAGTGATATGTTAGAACACAGAAGAAAAGGACTAAATAGGTCCATGGATATGTTTGTCTTTTTTATTAGCCAACACAGAAAAGATCTGTCTATATGTTAGGGTACAGCTGAGATAGTAGTAAGGAAGTATTAAATAACTAGATTCCGCACGCCTCTCACATGACAGAAACCAAGCACGACACTTCATGGCTCTGACACAGGGCTACAACTTCTTTCCCCTTCCCCTTCCCCTTCCCCTTTCCCTTCCCCTTCCCCTTCTCCTCATCTTCCCCTTCCCCTTCCTTTTCCCCTTCCCATTTCTACACAGAGTAAAAAGACAAGAAAAGGGAAAGACAAGTTGAATAAAGAGAGAAGAAAAAACATGAAAAAGTTTCTCAATTGGAAAGAAAATACACAGCCAGCAGTTGAAAGAGTAATTTCTGAAAATCTTCAGGAGAATTCAGCCAGAATGTAAAATGAGCATGCATGGTTTTCTAGAAAGAAAACTGCTAGAGAGGTTTTATAAATGTGTTCTTTATTGCTCTCTCTTTAACTACAATATCATCTTCAGTAAAAGGCGAGCTATGTAATTGAAGAATAATTGCAAAGTTACTGTCTTCTCACTGATATTTTCTCCCTGACATGAGTGTTTCAGACATGAAGGAGAGCACAGGGGCTCAGCCCCACCTGCTACCTGACCTAAATCATGTTTTCTTCCCTGTACCCCACTTGTTGGTGGCAAGCAAAAGACAAAACTGTTGCCTACATCCATGTTCACCCTTCCTAAAGATCAAATATAATATATCACTTTTTACTCTCCCCTTTCCTTTATTCATACAATATTAATTTTCCTTTCTAATCAATGACGATCTGTTTCGCCCAACACTAACTGTACAGTCTTCACTTCATTTCTTCTTTCTTTTTCATTACATATATAGAAACCATGGGATGCCTCAGTTAGAAATACGGTTGTGATGACCTCCATAATCAACAGTGGGAGGCAGAAGTCTCACTATGGAGGCTTGAATTGCCCTCTGGAGATCTCTCTCCAGTTACAACAAAGGGAGCCTTGGATGACCCCGTGTTATCAGGCACTGAAAGCTGGGATGGTGAGAATGAGCTTTGGTGTCTTAGTAAGCACTGAAATCACAGGGAATGAAGGTTACATCATCTCTCCTTAGGGTGGCCTAGATAGTTTATGGTATCCCCATGTGAGGACTGACAACAGTCTTGCCGCTTTAATAAGGCCTCAAGAACAGTTGAATATGGTCCAACAACTCCATATAGTTATCAGCTGCTAGACACAGGATTTTCTTCTCATCTCAAAGAATAAAATTTTTGGAAGCAAATAACATACCATAGCTTTCATTTTTGTTAGTATCTCATTCTTCTCTTTCCTTCTTCATTTCCCACCACCTTTTTCTGGGGGGTGGGGAGTGGGGGGATTTTATCTGTCTTACATGTTTTAATGTGATTTCATCAAATACAAGTCTTCTTTCTTTTGAACTCAGGGAGGGAAAATAAATTTGCTACAATGACACGAATAATCTTTTCCAATTTTAACCAGATTAAACTTTCACTTTTTCTTGTGTTTTAGCAGAGTTGTGGTGACAACCACTGGAGACAGAAAAAAAAAAAATCCTTCTAGTTGATATTTATCATGCTGTTGGTCTTCCAAAAGCATTGCATACTAAAAAGCAGAAGATCATTAGTATCACATCCCATGAAATGTATCATGCTTCCGTACATAACGTGTATGTTTTTCAAATGTAGTCTCAGTAAATCTAGGAAAAGAAAATAAAAATATCCACGGCATGAAATGAGGAAAGGAAAAATCAAGAAATAGTTTGAAAACACTGACAGATTCTTAAGGCTGAGATAAATCATTCAGCCACACATACAGCAAATAATTATTCCAGATACTGTGAAAGCTATCCACATATTTTGAGGATTCTTTCTGTTAGTTCAATGCTAGGTGTTTATTTTCTGCAAGACATACATAATAGCAGGCCAAAAGGCATTAAAGGTAAACAAGTGGAAAGAGAATATGTGAATCTAAGTAACACGTTAAAAAAGACAAAAGACTGACAGGCACACATAGTCCTTCAACAACAACAATAACAAAATTAATAAAATATTAGGAAATATTAAGAAATTATTAGGAGATGCCATATTATCTGAGAGGATTCACTGCAAAGGAACTGTTTTATTATAGCTGATGTTTATACTGGCTACATGAAGGAATTCCTTCATTACCCTTCAGTACTGTGAGTGGGTTGACACACCATTTTTAATATCATTTGAATATTCCATTTGTAATAGACATCAGTACTTTAACGTACTTCTTTTGCAAATATTCATGGACTTGTTTTAATTAGCCAAGTAATTATTTATGTATTGACTGTCATCACACTGAGAAGCCATGTTCCTCCTCTGTTGATATGAGTGACTCCAAGCTACTCTAACCAGGCAACTAACAATTACACAGAAAAATATGATTTTATCAACATTCCTGGATACCAAGCTGTTAAACTAAAACTCCTCTCTAGAAAAACTGGAAAATACTGTGAGTCACAACCAAACCTATCTTTCATAGGTTTATTTGCCAGGTTGTAAGAAAACAACTTTTTGTTCTTGTTCTTTGAGAAAATCTTTCTGCAGAGGTGGCTTCTCCCACAAGGTTTAATAATCTGTGCATCTCCACATAGTCTGGCCTGCAAAGGCTGGCAGGATAGCAATAAATCCAGGTCTTTTGTCTAAGTGACCTCTGATAACAGTAGCAGAACTCCTGATGTTGTGCATACACTCTCAGATACTGATGTATATTGTTGATAGTGTACCATGCACAGTTCTTTTCTTAGGTTTGATACCTACAAGTTTTCATGCAAACATAAAAGCTGAATGGTACAGTGATTACTGTGGGAACATTCCTTTTAATTTAGGATGCCATTTCTCAAAATAACTGCAGAGGCACAGAAGGAAGGAAGAAAATGAGCAGCTTCCTTTCAGGAAGCCAGACAGAAACATGCTGGATAGCTTGCATTATTGTGTAGTTCAAAATAAGGGGAAAATGTAGCAAAGCTCAGCTCACAATCCCAGAAAGGGGAAAATGTAACAAAAACTCAGCTCACAATCCCAGAAAACCTGAAAGGCTCTTTTTTTTCTAGAAGTGTTACTGAATGTAAATATTAATTTTATTGAGATTACTAAAGGGAAAATTGTAATTTAATGTGTTCAGTCCAGTACTCGTGGACTTAATAAGAGAAATGGGCCCTGATATATGTGGAGCTCTTTGGTAGCTTTACTTAAGGCTTAATATGAACTTGTTGCTAAATTAAGTATTTGAGGTGAACTTGATGGTTTTGTTTAAGTGTTCACAAGTTACTGTATAACTAGTGTATTTTGATTGAATGCCTTCAATATAAAAATGTGGTAAGGTAGTAGGGAAGAAGGCAGATTGTTTATCCTGTCTTGAGTTTATCCTTAATTTGAGGCAGGACAAGTCATTAATCTTAAATGGAGTTGCTACTGCACAAGAAACAAACTATGCAGTAATTTGATGTTAAATCATTGTTACGACAGACTGTCAGATCATCATTCTGTAAGACAGTTGCCCACACAAACAGTTCTTGTTTGTTGCAACAAGTTGAAAATGTGTAAGTTTTCATCATCCTGAACGTTCACAAACTGGAAAAACAGAGACATTCTGGAGATTGGTTGTTGAAAGCTTGTAGAGTTTATCAGATGGGTCTCTGACCTCAAGATCTTACAGTGAATTGTGATGATATTAAGTTTACGAAATGAAGGAAAAGTGCTCCTAAATTTTTACACAAGTTTTTTTTTGTTTGTTGTTATTGTTGTTGTTTTTGTTTGTTTGTTTGTTTTTAACATAAAGAACCAGCTAGAATATCAGTAAGTCTTCCTTGGTGTTTGAACGCTTGTATTCCTTCGAAGGGGTGAAATGGACCAGGTACTTCAGTATGCTAGTACATGAGCAATCCTGCAATGATGCTGGCAAGCTGTGTTTATGACTAGGGATTTCTGTTGCATTCTGGAGATGTTTGCTTTTTATTTTTATTTTTTTTATCTTTTTTAAAAATGTCTTTCATCTGTAACTGTTTATTCACCATATTTAGGGACCTATACTTTTACAGAGATTACTTACCTACATGCAGACATACGACTTAATTGCCTGAACATATGTCTAGTGCTATTTTAAATACTTAGGATATATTACCTGGTCCTCACTTGACTCTCCAGAAGAGTATAGTTCTTTTGTATATCTTGTGTCATTTGCCAGACTTGTGCAAAATTTTTGGATCCATATCAGTTTCTGAAATGGCGATAACTATTTGAGTTTGGGCAGCGTGAACTGTTTGAGCTCCCATTATAATCAACAGAGATGTAGTCCGTATGGTTAGCAGATTCTGAAGAGAGTTGCTTTTTTGTTTTATTTGTTTGTTTGTTTTTGTATTAATATCAATTTAATGCAATTTAATAGCTCTCTTTATATAAAAAAATCGTGTTGATGTTTCCAGACAAAAACAGTAGTAAAGGCAATATAGATAGCAGTTATCTTCTGACAGTGGTCTATCATTCCCACAGCAAATCATGCATCATCTTCATTTATTTATTTATTTACAGGATTACATACATATGGATTCAATGAAAGAAAATACATAGGTTGAAGTTTTTTTTTTTTGTTGGTGGTGGTTTGTTTGTTTGATTGTTTTTCACTTAGGAAATTCATAGTTCTGAGAAATCATTTATGCATTCTGCCCATCTTTTCAACATCATATTAGATCTTTTTTATCTTGTGGAAACCAGTAACAAAGGGTAACTGTATCAAGGTTGCTATGTCCCTAAAATGGAGCACTTTGAGTAAATTTTAGAAGAAAGAGGGAAAACAAAGATTTTTGAAGTAATAGATTATTTTCCTTTATTTTCCAATAATTATATTCTTCTGTAACAGTATTCTGCTTGTAGTCACTTGCAAAATGAAAGTATTTTATAACAAAGTTGATTTAATTTAGATGACAAACTAAATCCTGTAGGCTTAAATGCTATGGAACTTGCTGGGACCAGAACACGTTACCAAAATCAGTGGTAGTTACTTGGGTAGAAACATTTACATTACATGTTAGAATAATTTGTTTTCCTTGAGAGAATGTTTGTAGCATATATTCTACAAGAACTTGCTGGTTATGCTTTATACAGTTTGATGCTGACGATTTTGGCCACATTTATACTTGTGCTGGAAAGATCTTGGTACCGGAATGACAACTCAAGTTTCTCAGCACAATTCAATAGCACTGTTCTGTGAAATCTTTTATAATATAGAGCATCTCTACACATGCTGGCCAGAGATACATCCTGTTGGTGAGAACACTTTAAAAGGGTTCTTTTTAAAATGTTTCCAGGACAAGGATAGACAAAGCATTTTTTTTTCCTAGTTCTACTTATTCAAATTACAACAAGAATTATTTCTTTAAGGCAGAGTAAGGAAATCATCTTGTTTTCAGAACATTGTTCCCACCTATGTCAGAATATACTAAAATTTGACAGTATCCTGCCACAATGGATCATCAGGCTTGGGGGGTTGAGGTTAATGGGTTGTACTCTGCCTGGAGGCCAGTAACAAGTATATTGGGACCTCTCCTGTTTAATGTCATTTTCAGTGATGTGTAGGAGGTGACAGAGTAGACCTTCATCAAGTTTGCAGAAGGCACCAAACTAGAAGGCACCAAATGCTGGAGGACAGGGATGTCTTTCAGAGAGACCTAGGCATGCTGAATGAATGGGCCAACAGGCCCAACAGTGGTGTGTGGTGGGAGGATGAGAGGCAACAGCACAAACTGAAACAAACTGGATGTAAGGAGAAACTTTTCCGAATGAGAATAGTCAGACAGTGGAGAAGGTTGCCTAGAGAGGCTGAGCCATCCTTGGAGGTTTTCAAAACCCAACTGGAAAAAACCCTGAACAACCTGGTCTGACCTCAGAGCTATTTCTGTTTTGAACAGGAGGTTGGACTAGAGACTTCCTGAGGTACCTTCCCACCTAAATTATCCTGTGATCCTGTGATTGCATCTCATCTCTTCTATCTGTTTCTTCATATTTGAATTTTCATATTGATAGCATTTAGGAGAAAGATTCTCCCAAAGACATATTATAGTTTTATTCTTCTACCTCAGTCTGGGGGGTAGTGATGCTGGGAAAACAAAACAAGCAAACAAGCAAACAAAATAAACAGTGATACAGGAGGTACCTGTTTCTAATATCTCAGTTTCAGACTGAAACAATTCACTTCACTGGTAAAGTAGGCCAAAATGGCAATAATTATGTGCCATTGAATGTTCATCCTGTCAGATTTTAAGGGTCTTTCACTTTAACCGAAAGTTATTGCGTATTAATAGATTACTTAGATTTCTCTGTTCTGTAATAGTAGTTTCAGGCACTCGTAATTTCATTTTGGCAAGTTTTATCTTTCAACATTTGGAATAAATGTCATATTGGTCTGATGAGCCACTTAAAACATCCAAACTATTTCATTTCACAGTGGTGGATGAAACGATTCTTCTTTTGGACTGGGAGACTTACCTTTGCTCTCTCTCTCTATCATTGTATACAAATTCTTGTTCTCATTTTCATTTATTACCACACTAATTGGATTTACTTACTGTGTCCTCTCTGTTGTAACTAAAACATAAATGAGGGACAAAAAAAAAAAAAAAACAGGAAAACAGATAGATAGATAGATAGATAGATAGATAGATAGATAGATAGAAATCTACCTGTACCTAATGCTTTCACTTCATAAAGTGTAATACCTTTATTTTTTTTTTCTAAGTGATTATTTTTTTTTCTCTATTAACATATTAATTTTCCTAGTTAAGGTCTTTCTGTGAAAGAATTCTAACTAGCATTCTGTTACCTTCTCCTAACCACTGCATTTCTTATTTCAGTAGAAAGTAACAGATTTTGATGCTTGTTTCAGAAAGTTCCTCAGCTGCTGTCTCTATTTTTCAATGACACTATACTGTCTGGGTGCAAAACACAAGTAAATCAAACTTGATGCCAGTGAACAGATATACAATCTGTCCTATGAAACAGAAAGAGAAAAATTCTCTCTCGGTATTTTACTTCTATCAAAGACAATATTCATAAAGTGAAACTTCTTACTTTTCTGTTAAGGGTCTCAATATATTTAGCTGAATCCAGTTCATTTTTTTCATTTGCCCTTTGACTGGTTGTTGCATAATTATGTGCAAAAGGCTCCAGTCTTGCATTGTCAGTTTGAATGCATATTCTCAACTTCTGTCTTTTTGACTTAGCTCCTCTTAGGAAAATAGCACTCAATAAAGATCTTGTTTTCCCCTTCCAAAAACTGAGCAAAGCCAATGAAGCAATTTCATTGTGATAAAAAGTATTAACTTGCTGCTTTTTTTGGATCCAAGATGTCAACTGACATATGCTCAATAAACATTTTGTGAAACGTATTGACAGTATTCTGGGAGGTCCAAAGTTTAGCTCTGTCATGTTGGCACCATAGCTTTTATTTATTTATTTATTTGCTTGCTTGCTTGTTTGTTTGTTTATTGTAACGGAATTTACAATATTCGTTTTTGAAGGGTTTTATTGTCTTTTTTTTTTTTAACTGTTGCAATTTATGAGTATTTCTTTTCTTTTCTTTTCTTTTCTTTTCTTTTCTTTTCTTTTCTTTTCTTTTCTTTTCTTTTCTTTTCTTTTCTTTTCTTTTCTTTTCCTTTCTTTTCTTTTCCTTTCTTTTCCTCTTTTCTTTTCTTTTCTTTTCTTTTCTTTTCTTTTCTTTTCTTTTCTTTTCTTTTCTTTTCTTTTTTCTTCTTTTTTCTTCTTTTTTCTTCTTTTTTCTTCTTTTATTTTTTTTTTTTAAATTACTGTTGGCCAAAAGATTTGGCCTTGGTGATGTACCCCAAGATGTGTTAGAGAAGCATTGAGTTTCAACTGGAAAGGTGGCTTCAAGGATCACAATAAGAGGGAAGAAAACAGGGACAGACTCTGTAGCTAGTCAGTAAGGATACTAACCTGAGACACAAGAGAGCCCCATTACAGTTCTTGGTTTTCTGGATTTGTAGCGAGCTGCTGGAAAACATTACTCTCAGTTTGTCAGAGACTGATTGGCATTAAAAAGTTCAAAAGGTTTTCTTTTTGTGCCAAGGTGGAACAAAAACAAAATTCTGGAACCATGCAAATGACCATGGAAGAGAACTGTCATCCCCAGGTCAGCTGTCCCTGATTAGGGCTGCTTCCTGACAACTTGTAATGGAGGGTTTTAGCCAATAGCTGTATCTTCCCCATGGGCTGCCAAACATTTTCTCATAGAATAGGCTTCACAGTGGACTGATTTGCACCACCACTGTCAATTGAATATCAAATTCTAACTTCAGGGTGAAAAGAGCGACCCTACAACAGGAGTATGATAGAAAGTGTCACATCTACATGACTCTAACACTGAATGAAATACTTCTAAAAAAAAGGAGGAAAAAATATTTGATTGACAAACCTGTTGGTCACTTGATGATTACAAGTCTCTACTGCCAGAAAAAGAAAGAACAAGAAAGAACAAGAAAGAAAGAAAGAAAGAAAGAAAGATCAGTATTTGGATTCCTCAGCTATTAATATGAGGTTCTGGGGGATATAAAAGGATGGAAAGTAAATCAAAATAGGTCAAGGTAGCCAAATGGCCTAGTTTCAAATGAATGTAGGCTCATGCTATTCTGATTACTATCAGACAGTTGGTGCTGCACAGAACTCCATATGACTCGCAGAAAAAGGCATTTTTACTGTCTGGATTTATACATGCAAAGATCTATTCACTTATTGCAGGCTGTGCTACACCTGAAAAATAGTTACATTTATATATATGCCCTCTTAGTAACTACAAGACCATGACCTATTTCACTGATATTTCCTAGACTGATCAATCACACCCCAAAGTGACCAGTATTGTACTTAATGGTATTCTCACAATTCGTCTGCTTTACAGTAGTTACGAAGAACTCACGGATGTGGATATCTGAGCTACATTTGTCAGCATGTGCTACACTTGCTGTGTTTCCAGTGCACAGAGAACTCAAAATCTCAGTTTGATCTTTGAAACCCAGGCTCTTAATTCTGGCTGTCCTTAGCAAGTATTTGTTACAGTAGACAAACTGTGATGGCCATGCTAGGAACTATGGAACATATCACAGAAATGTATTGCTATAGAAACAGGCCAAATACCCTCATATTTTATGTATTTGCCATGTTCATCAATACAAATCTAGCTATTAAAAAAACAAAACAAAACAAAACAAACTAACACAGTGTAACACAGGGAGAACAGATCTGATTGAACTCTATTTCAACCTGCATTGTCTCTCACAAGCTTTAGACACATAGCACATATTTTTGTTATGCACCCACACCATTTATGAAATGCAAAAAGAACTTTTTGTACTGTACCTTTTGGCCTTATTCATTGCACATACTCAGACATCTATTTAAGTATTAAAAAGAGAGCATAAACACTTAAAGTACATATGCAGGTGGTACAGAGTCCAGACAATGTTCCAGCTTGCTGTGATGTGTTAGGGAGTTTAGAGTTATACTGACTCAGGGAGTCAGTTATACTGACTCCTGTATGGAGTCAGTATACTGACTGTGTATCCACCTAGATCTAAGTAATAGCAAATACAGAGCTCAGGAATTCATCTTCCCTTCAGTCATGAGTTAGAGTGACATTGATGTATTTCTACCCACTCAGAATCCCAGGTCTCAAAATAATTCTTGTAGGAAAATATTTCAAACTTTTTTTTTGTTTAGGGACTGCGTGAATGATCTTGGTTCAATACTTTTCCCTACTAAAGGGATTCAGATCCTGTATATTTGTTGAAGAATGTCCTAATCTGATGGTGCTACTTCCTTGGAGGAAAGAGAAAGAAAAAGGAGGAGACAAAAGGCTTTTCACACAGCATTGCAGGATCTGAATTGAAGCTCCATTCAAATCCCATTGTGGACATCTATTCTACCCCTTACATTTTGCCTTGCTAATTTGATGATGCATCTCAGTCACATGATGCTATAAATCCTGAAACACAAACTGAAATGATGTGTCTATGTTGTACAGTGCAGGGTTTTCGAGTGGCACTAGCTTAGATCCCAAGAACAGAATATCACACCAGTATCACCATGCAGCTTCAGCAATATGTCCTGTTTCTCAGCACAACTAGTCATCCCAGGGTCTGTACAAGACTTGACACAGCTACTTTGCTTCATTGCTGTGCAATGTAGAGATGCCCTAAGATTCTCAATAACAAGTGGGATTACTCAAATTAAATACCTTTGCATTGATGTGTTTGCTGAACGAGGCCTTCAATGAAAGGCCTTGTCTGCACATTGAAGATTGCAATCTCAGGTACAGATTTCCATGCAGTAGAATCACAGCAAAAGTAAACTTATGAGAGAAGAAAGAGTCATTGTTCCTTTATAACAAAATTTCCTGACAAATCTGGGTGAATACCTTCCAGTAGGAACATCCGTTCCATGATAGGTCCCAGGATTCTTGTTGGCTTTGTAAACTAGATTAGTCCTAGCTTTTCTAACTTGCAATGAAAATCTGAAGCCTCTACCATATTCAGTACTCTATAGGAAATAAAAATTAAATGCGGGTAGAATGGGTAGATATAAGTCTCAAAGCCTCTGACATGAGTGGTATTAATTTCTCACTTATTGTCACAGTCAGCTCTCCTCTCCATATTTCAGTTGCCCTAGCTTGCAGGAAAGAGGCATGTAGAGTAAGAGGGATTATTACAGACACCTCATCTGAGTCCATTTTGCAAGTTTACCTCAGCTAGGGGAAGAGGTCTCCCTGTTGGGCTACACTGTCTCCTGATTAGCTGTTTCAATTTTTTTTTTTTCTTTCCTTTTCTTTTTCTTTTTTTTTTTCAAACAAATAAACAGCACCAAAAGCAAAGAAATCCCAGTCTCCTGAAACAAGATAGGGTCTTTTATGCATCCTGTTTTGCTTGGCAGAGGCCCTTTTAAATATTTAAACAACTTTAAACAATCATAAACCACAGTAATCTCAGGTTTAGCATATACATTTAGAGTTACAATTTTCTGGAGCCAATTTGAGAACAAAGGTTTACCGTTCTCCAGCCTATATCATCACCACTGACAGCATCAGTCCTCTTCTCCTTTACAAGTGTAAATCTGCAGCTTTGCTGAAATTAATGTCTCACCCCAGCACATTGTTAACCTGCAGGGAGAATCAGATTCTGGATATCTACAGTAACAAAACTTGCAAGTCTATGGGGAGCTTAATTACCACTTCAGACTCCTGCCTTCTAGAATGCAAATCAAAGGATTCACTGGCACATGGTACGTCAGCTAAGGTAGGCTGTAAGAGAGCAGACAGTAAGAGCAGACACTGGTCAGCCTCGTAACTAGCAACTTGGCCACATGTTAGTTCATATTATTTAAGGGAATTCAGATGTTACAGATCCATTTTTTATTAAAGACAGGAAGGACATAAATGATGGGCAGTAAGAAGCGTATGTTTTCTTAATTATGCTGTGAATTTTCTTTCTAATGGTATCCTGCCAGTAAATGCCATGCAAAGTTGATGACATGTGATCCAAGATGATGCACAGATGCACTTTTATAGAACAGTGGTACATGTGTAACTTTACATATATAGAACACATGCATTTGATTTTGTAAGTGCTGTACTGCCAGAGGCAATCCCTTTTTATTTTTTTTTAAAAACCTTACAGAATCAGAGATGTACTGTCTATGTTGGAGTATTCTGGCATCCCTGTTCCCAGCTAAACTGCAATTAATATGCTAGATGCTACATGCAAGTTTGCAGCCACTGTTGCATAGACATTCATACTACCACTGAAACTTTGCACTCAGCAAGGCTAACCACTACATTTTCCACCATCCATATATCTACTTCTCTTCAGTGCAAGTCTAGACAGCAAACATGGCCATAGAACTGGACTCATTCAGTAGATTGTCCTTTGCTCTGCCAGCAGATACTCTGCTTTAAGGATATGAGTTGGTCTACTTCAAATTGTTCAAACACTGACCGAAAAGAAAACAGTAATATAGACAGGAATATACCAAGAAAGTCTGCTTCCTTCCGTTTTCCTTCTCCTCAACAATAAACAAGAGGCATCAAAGGACCCCTCCCAACCAACTTCAAAAGCCCAACCTTTTACTATAGAGAACGCAAAATTAAAACAGTTTCCATTTGTGGTCAGTGGGAAAAGCTCTTTTTTAAAGCATTTAGTGTTTTCTCTACTTTTAAAAAACAAATAGTTTGCACAATAGCAAAGGCTTTAATTCAGTGTTGCAGCCATCTCTATTCATCTTAAAAAAGGGGAAAATAAAATAGAGTCATAATAACCACAGCAAAGAAAAAGAAAGAGAAAACTATTCTCAAGCCTGAGACTGGTTCCAGCCCCTGGTCTCTGCTTTTTGGATGACTTTAGTTGCAGATAAAGCATAGAATTATTTCTTGGCCATCAGCAACTAAGAAGAAAAGATAAAAAAATTAGTTGTAGAGCATGTTAAGCATGTTTTGTATCATAATCTGCATGCCAGGAAGGAGCAAGTAAGTGGAAAGAAAAAAAAAAAAAAAAAGAGGACAGAAAAGACTGATCTTTAAAGACAAAGCACCAAAGGACTTTAAGAATTAGATCTCAGTCCTGCAAGTTTCAGTGAGTGCAGTAACTGTCGATTCTTCAGCTTGTAAACCACCTGATAACTGGTGCTTACAGGGCTTTTTTTTTTTTTT
>VXAA01000709.1:58576-85372 GCA_013399115.1 Anseranas semipalmata
TTTTTTCATAAAAAGACTGTGATAGGAACCAAGCAAGAAGATTTTAGCCCTGGAAGATTCTGTGGTCACCATAAGAGAGATCTGTTTGCTACTATATTAGAGTCAAAATAGCTAAAAAGTGTGTGGAGAGGACATGGGGAGGTATCCCCTATCTCCAGGCAGCTGTTAATGAAACAATGCACTGTTTCATCACATGGCATTACTGTTTGGGTGCCTAGGCTCCCTAAGGACCCTTTAGCTCACTATGCCTTGATATTGCAGCCACTGTTGATCTTTCCCATGACCCCAGGTGCATGTCACCATCCACAGGTCACCAGAGCCAACAAGATGGTAGGTGCAAGGGGGTACCCAGATCCTGCTGCCAGGAACTCCTACAGGCACACCATCAGCTCTCACCATGCCCTCAAGAGTTCTGTCCCTGAGTCCTAAAGGGTTACTAAACATACAGCCTACTAATATTTTTCATTAGTAAAATCCTTAAATCACAATATTCAAAGTTGAAAGGAAAACCCTTGCATGAGAAAGTTCCCAAGGAGCCTCCTTTCTTTCTCCAGCATTGCCACCTGGACATGCCCAAGATCATCACAGTACCCCTGGGGACCCCACAGGCTCCTGGAGGGGAGAATACTGCTTGGAGCCCATCCCTCCATCCTGGGCCAGGAACAGTGCAGTGTAAAAGGTTTTTCCCTAAAACACATGCTCAGACCCTTGGCAACACTCCCCAGGCTAAGCCATTGGGCCTGGTAGGGGAGAGAGATGGGATTACAGGTAAAATAAACAAAGGGGCATTATATAACAGAAACAATAAGAGATTGAAATTATTAAACATGAACGTGAGAGTGGGGGGAACAGGAGAGTCAGTGAAACTGCCAAGAAAGCCAGCATGATTGTGTAGAGCTTCACAGGTCTTCTGTATCCAAACAAGCAACACGTACTGGACCCAGAACCAGCTGCAAGGTGTCTGTGAGTCCACAACCCAGCTGGCAAGCTTGCTTATAGCAGAGGGCAAGCTAGCACAAAGCAAGTTAGCAGGGAAAAAATGAAACCATCTCTGCATCTTTTATAAGATCTTGCTATGATACTGTGTGCCACAACTGTTTAGCATTGCCCTGATTTGCAGTCATCTCTTGGGAGGAATATTGTAGGACTTATAAAAAGACTAGTGTCTCCTAGATGGAAATGAAACCTCTTAGGATGTTCATAGCCACAGTTTTAAGCAGCTTGTTGTGAGCTTTCAAGGCAGCTAATTTGAAATTAGAAATTACTGTGTCTTCCTTGCTTCACCAGGTTTCTGGCTGGATGTGAAAGTCAACTTACATGGTTCTACCTCTTAAACCCTTGGGGAGGTAGTAGCTGTATGGTGAGGATGTCACAGCAGCTGTTTTTGTGTCACCAGTGCTTTCATAGTTAGAATTGCTCTTATTACTCTTGACCCAGAAAACTCTTCTCTGCTGCTGACATTGAACTCTCTTCATATACTTACTGTGAACTGTGTTTTCTTAGAGACTTGCAAGTATTTCCGTAAAATGTAACTGACTTGGGGGGACTGGGGAGTAGCTGTTTTTTCTGTGACATACACTATGAAAAAACTATATTTGCAATGTGTTGCAGCTACTGTGCCAAAGTGTTATTAAACAGAGCAATGCTGCACTTGAAAACAAGGTAGCTTGTAGCTACGCAGTCCTGTGCATATGTGTATACACACCTACTTGTGTAAATAAAGCCACAGCTTTTCTTACATGGAAGAAGCTATCTGCTACTGCCACATCAGCCCTTGAGCAACAACGGTTATTTTAACATCTTCCTACAACACTGAAATCCCATTTTTTTTTAACATGAAACATTCTAAGTGTTTCTTTAAGTGATGGTTGCATAAGGCAAGAAAGGAAGATGGGCAAACTGAGGTATAAAAGGACAAAGCAATGGACCCACAATCCACCACCATGCACCCAGCAAATCTAGAAATAGAATATTTCTGGAGTGCTAATATAGCACTCTGCTCATTAGAAAGGCAGTCTATTTTGCCAGCAGGCATCTCACAGTTACCCTCCAACTACTGTTTGGTTTTAACTCCTCCTTTGGATAGGTCACGAGGACAAATGACTTCAGTTGTGCCAAGACCTGAAATGGGAGACTGGTGTAAATGGCAGATAGCCAGCAGTGAGGAGACATCTGGGATAAGACAAGGCGCTAAGGTGTGTTGTACATAGTTATGAAACTATTCTACCTTTGTTTTCTGTGTAACGTTATATTTTTAAGAACTGTGCCTGCCTGAGGAGACAGTAGTTGTTTTGTTCTCTGAATTGCTGTAGCCTCAGGGTGTCAAAGTCATTTAGCACAGAGGGTTGAATTCCATGTTAAATTATGGTTCATGGGTCACAGTATAAATATACGAATTGCATACTTTCCAGCACAACCGTATCCCGGTGATGTCAGTGGAAGTTCACAGAGAGATCAGCATCACTCAGCTGAACAATTTGCTCCCTTTTAAGATCACAGCTGTCCCATCTCTGTATTTCCTTCTTTCTGCCAATTCCCAGTTCCTGTTCCTTGAGAGAGATGTTTCTGTCTCTTCCCCATTTCTTGCTAAAAAAAAAACAGTAGTGCTGCAGAAATGTGTTCGGGGATTAGTCTCTGAGCAGTTCGGGTTGCTAGTGAATGTGGGTATCTCCTATCAGCTATGTAGAGTCATGTTTGGAAGCTTTTCTGTGTAACCAGGAAGTCTAAAAAATGGAAACAGGATTTTATATCCTTTTCCCCTAGATATGGCCTACAGGCTATGTTTTCATCTCATTCAGCGTGAACAGAAACAAACTTAATGCTCCTAGTAACTGGATGTTTTTCTTCCTCTGGTGCTAGATCTGTTTGAACCAAGTATGTGTACATGGCAGAGAAGTATTTCCATAAACACCAAAATCTATTTCCTTGTAGATTTGTGCTTTCGGATGGTCTCACTGTTATATAAGAAAGTTCAGTCTTTGCCTACCCCTTTCTGACTGAAACTTTCCCCAGTCTCTCCCTCGTGGATTCGCTGGTGCCTAATAGTGTGATCATACTTAGCCTTATCCTTTATCTCTCTGGTTGTGTGTTCCCACAAAACTGGACATAATTATTTTGAGTCCTTTCCCCCGCTTTGTCTGAAGTCATTCAACACATGTAATGGAAGATGGCTAGTTTGTTCAGAAGGGAAATAGGAATGAGAGGAGGGAGGGAGGAAACAAAAAGGAGGATGTAACTCTGTGATATGACTGTTTAATGTTCATGCTGCTCTTAAGACATTTTAAACACTAACGTTAAGGTTGGGCTGCTGTTCCCCAGCACAGAGCATAAGTTGCCTTACACACAAAAGAATGCCTAGCTTTCCACATGGGGATATGTACTTGCATAAATCTCAATATATTTATGTTCTTAAATCTCAGCTTCAGCCTTCTTGTCTTGTCTGCTCATCCCATCACCTCCTCCCTTTCCTCATGTGGGATGCGGATGTTGTGAGCAGATGTTGAGATTGGAACATCAATTTTCTATTCTCCCTCACAAATGAACAGGAGATTGCTTTTAAAGGTATTAAATGGACACAGGTGGGACTGTAAACTTAAGTGCCTCCACATGCAACATCTGCTGCATGTTCTCCAGTTCCTGTTATCTTTATAGCAGAACTTGATCTTTTAACCCCTTCACAACTGCCCCCCTCAGTATTTGTGCAAAGAAGATGTGCAGTGGCTTTTCTTTGATGTTCAGAGAAGTCACAATGGATCTC
Organism: Anseranas semipalmata; assembly: GCA_013399115.1. NCBI lineage: Eukaryota > Metazoa > Chordata > Aves > Anseriformes > Anseranatidae > Anseranas > Anseranas semipalmata. The sequence goes on from VXAA01000709.1 coordinate 62,334, forward strand.
TGTGATGTGATTGGCATATGGCATAGTGCTTTGAGAAGCAATATGCTTAGCAATTTGCACAGGTGGGTGGGGGAAGAAGACAAGTGTCGTCCAGGTGTTCCCAGTCTTGCTGCAGATAAGAGGATTCCAGACGTACCACAATACATTGAATATCCCTATTCTCCCTCCTTCTCCCCTCCCTTCTGCACTCCCTCTGCCCAGGAAATGTCTGTCTTGGGGAAAGAGCATATTTGTGAGGATATTCCAAGCCCTTTGGGGTTTGAAATAAATGATTTCTAAATATTTGCTCTGGATACAAAGCAAGTAACTTTTCCTTTCACCTCCCAAATCCATCCTTCCTCTTCTTCCTCTTTCTTCCAAGCCTTCTTGCTTTCAAGCTTAGGTAAGAAATAGAAACCTGGCTCATGTTAATATATATTTAACCTCTTCACTGCTGCCTCTCACCACTCCCCAGCATTTGTTCAACAGAGCAGTGTGGCATTTTCCTTTGAAGCCCTAATGAAGTCACAGTGGATCCTTGTGCTGGAGCTGCAAGCTGGCTGCCAGGTGAAGCATTCACATAACTTTTCCATGTGCTCAACCTGAAAAGAAAAGAAGAAATTGGCTGAAGGCACACAAAACATGTAGGTCCAAACTGATTTTAGTGTCAAATGAAATTGGAAGCCATAGACTCAAGATGAGTTTTAAAACCAGTTGCTGAGTGTACCTAAAAGCTAAACCTGTTGATGCCTTGTGCATGAGTTCTTTCACAGCTGGAGTGGTTAAGAGAGACAACATGACACAAAATAAGAAGGAGCTTTATCCATGGAAATCACAATTTCTTTTAAAGCTCATAGTCATACTGTATGAGAGGAAGCCCAGTAAGAAAACCTCATGCAGAGTCCAGCATCCAGCCACAGAGGCAATAGAAAGTAGACCTTTCCTCTCAGCTATTTACGCATATGCTAAGTGCAAGCAAAATACTACTGCTCTTCTGAGCAGTCTTACACCCAATTGTGCAGTTTTTCATGCTGCAGCAACTGGACAAGGAAGTGAACAATCATGACCCAACAAGAATTCTCAAGTGAAAAAAGAAAGACTTCAATCATCTTTTGTAATTTGAAAGCCCATGTCAGTGGCCCCCATTCTGCTCTTTCTTTGCCAGGAATTAGTATCATATGTTGCCCTCTTTTAGTACATCCAATATTGTGGCAAGCACCTGTCTTATTTTTTGCAGTTTTTAGGAATCGATTGACTTTCTGGGATAGTGATTGGAAAAGTAATAAGTGGATACAGTTCCCAAAAAAATGTCTCTTGGCGTATATGTTCCTTCTGCATGTGATTTGAACAAGAATAGGTGAAACTAGAAATTCCAGATCCCAGAAAGTGGTGGCAGTTTGGGCATTTTAGCCATGTAAATTCTACCTGATCTGTCAGTTTCCCTCAACATCTGATGGCGATCTTTTCCAACTGAGTTGTTCCAACAAAAGCTATGAAATAAAAAATCTGTATGTACAAGTACAATATTCTTGCCACTTATAAAAGGAGCTGGGACAGGTTCAGGGTCTGACATCAAAACAGTCCACTCCATTTTCTCACCACTTTTGAACTGCTATTAGAGCTTTTTAACCACACCCTAAACTTCTTGACATATTTTGCAATGCTGTTCGGGATATGCAGGAGCCTTCTGTAGTCTCTTCCTGTGTGCTCTCTTTTCTTTGAATTTATTCCACTGTTCCAGTCTTCTTCCTCTTGTACCATTTCCCTTCTATCCTTTGTCTTTCAGTTTAGTAAAATACCATCTAACACACCCCACCCCAGTAGTTTAAGAAAGTGCTGCTTCCTCTTAGAGAAAAATGAACAAGCAAAAAAACAAATATCCTTAAACTAAGAAGACTTATGCAAATCATCACTCTGCTCAGTATGTATTCCATCATTTCTCTTCAGCCCATTGTCCAGCTTGTTTACTTAGATCACAACTCTCTTTTGGATAATAAATCTCTTACTCTGGCTGTACTTACCAGTAAGCACACATCATGGCACTACTTAGGGTCCCTGCAAAGACCATGCCTGATTCTTCTTAGAGTAGTCCCAAATTTCACCTGGAGCATCTGTCTGGGCTGGGGTCCACTGGGGAGTAAGGACACAGCCAGTGCCTGCTCCCAGGGATGGGACTTGGAAGAGCTCCTGAGTTCTGCAGCCTACATCTCCTCTGCTAATCTTTGTGCGTGGTGCCCAGAACAACGGCATTTTTCTTAATTGTTCTCGCTTGGCCCTTTGGCAATCTTGTCATTTAAATAAATAATTTTCTAACAACATACGCCTGGCTATCATTCACAGGATAAACACTGTTCATGAACACTTTTGATTTTTAACATCTATGTCTGTGTTTTTGGTTTGGTATTAGAAAAAAAAGTACTCATTACTTAAGGGACAGTTACATCTGAAAACAACTGTTGTTTCTGGGGTAATAAACATGACAGTATTTTCAGAAGTATATTTTAAACGTCAAGAAATGACTATGGCTATTGTGAGAGAGAGCATTCCCAGGGAGAGTTAATTCAGCATAATTTTGAGTGATATCTTGCAATGAAACAAGTCTTAGTGGGAAGTAAAGAAGTACCTCCCTTACTGTAAACCCTGTGAGAGATGGCAAAGCCTCCTGTTCTTCGTAGTAAATGCCTTAGGTCAAAAAAGGCTTAGTATGTACAGAGAGGCATAATTTCTGTTATCCTCCTGTCCTGAATCTGGCCCTTTTAGCTGTAACAAAAATTCGAAGCCAACCCACACTTTTTGGATTACTTTAAACCCCATCACAGTGCTTTTTTTAAAGCACTTTATTTTGAATAGTAATGGCTCCATGAAAGGACTCCGATATGGGCTGAAACTAAATCAGTTTCAAGGAAATGCAGCTGGAAGCACACTAATCTAAAAGCTTCCCAAGCAAAGCAGCACAGGCGTCTATTCTGCCGGGTGTCTCCGCCCCTAGCTAAAGTGCACCAGGACTTTCTGAGCTCCTTTAACCCTTGCACTACAGCATTGCCTCACAGGCAATATTCAGAAAAATAATAATAATAATAATAATAAAAAAGTGATACTGTGTTTTGTTTCAACATTTTCTCTGTATAGCATGTAGTTTTCATCTAGTCAGCGGGGTAGAGGATGAGTAGTTCAGCTTTCCCAGACCTTATGACTTGAACTGTAATACTGGTTCAATCCCTGGGAAGCAAGTTAGGGTTGTTTCTGTCATAGGCCATCCCTTTCATTCCCAGTAAACGTGGCAAAGTTCACATGACATATTATAATACTTCTCATTCCCATGTCTTGTGTACACGGGACCCTTGTTCATGTGAGTATGCAGCCTGCACATGCAAGTGTTAGGTCAAAGTGTGACTGAATTCTTAAGAAGTATTTCAGACGTTTACTGAAGGATTAGAAAAACTGTAATTGGCACTGTGGAAGTCTAAATGGGGATCAAATATGGTTCATGGTGTGGGGACCGGGAGATGGGAAAACGCCATTAAGCCTTTAAAGTAGTTCATCCTTCATTTTACATAGAAAAACTTTTTTTTTTTTATAATGATGGAGGCAAGCAAGATGATCTTTGTAGACCCATCTGGGTCCATCCAGGGTGTCAGGTGGCAGGATTTTTTTTGCTTTTCCTGTTTTATTATCACATGTGCTTTGTATACCTCAAATTTTTCACACTCTCTTTTCGCCACCTTCAAACGAATTATAACTCACACAGCTATCAAGACTACAGCTCCCCGTGGACTGTTTCAGGATCCAAGTTATTGGCATGTCTGTGTGGAATCAGAGTTTCTTTTTGGTCTCTTGAATTTAAGGCTTTAAAATTGCAGGCGCGTTTAGCTGCTGCAGCCAAGACACTTCCCACATCCCACATCCATCCAGCCAGAATATCTTTTAACCACAGCACACTGAAAGTGCATCTCTTTTTCCCCTGGAAGTCACAGTTTACACTAATGAGTTCACTGAAGTGCATCATTGGTATGATTCAAAACTCTTATAAAAGGCATTAAAGTCTGTATTGGCCTAAAGACAGCAAAAGTAGAGGAGACAATAGCTCTTCAGGTGATTTGCTTACATTTACTTCCAGAAGTGTTTGCATGTTTGACTTTTAGCTAGCAAAGTAGAGATAAGCCCACCTTAACAACAAGGTGTTAATGGAATTTTCCACACAGTGTTATAATTAATAGATACACCAAAGACAGCAGTGATGAGAACGAGGTTGACTTCAAAAACTACCACAGTTACATAACCTGTTTTGGATCTGCTTTTATACTTACATATTTTCACTTATATTTCTACATCTCTACCTATCTACGTTTATAAATATAGAAAGAGATTCACCAACACAAAGTATATATACATGAATAAACAACAGACTACTGCCTCGAACACCAGCTTGTCTGATTTTCTGTATTACTAATATAGTACTTTAAGTTTTCACTGCATTCTGAAACAAGACTATCAGCCTCTATAATCTTTAGCAAATGTTTTTCACAAGCTTAGACAGAAGCATATGAAGATTAAAGACAATGTGTGCATAATTATTATATTATGAATAACACAGTAAATAAGAGCCATGTTAGGCCTGAAAAACAAAAAGAGGAAAAATAGATTTCATTACTGATACCCATCAGGACTTCTTGCTGTTTAATCAGAGGCAGAAAATTGATTTATTTCATTATATGAATGGGTTTCTTGCACTCTTACAATGAAGTCACATACTCTAATTATTGAAAAAATTGGAGTCCAGCCTAGAAGTGACACTACAGGTACACTACCATCAGAAGAATAATCTTGCCCTCCTTCCCCAAAGAGCATTGTGTCATCATAAGTGGTCATGCATATGTGGGATCATGTCTCTTGAAAAGTAGCCACTAGGAAGGAGGTGGGAGCTCATGGCCTGGGCCCTCCAGCAGCACCCTGTGCTTCCATCACTGCTAACCCTGTTGTGAAACCGCACCTTAACTCCCAGTGCAGCCTGGGGTATGTTGCAACTCTTTCTGCTTCAGTTCCACTTCTTTTTGCTTCAGTTCCCCTGTGTCCTAATTGCTAGCTTTTTTGCATAACTTTTGGAAAGAAAGTCTTTTCCTGTTTACAAATGGCGTTATGTTTGCCCTGTGCTTGCCTAGATGTTGTGAAAAGGAAAAGCAGCATCCAAGTATCTTCCACGAAGAAGCCAGCCTTAGAAATGTATTTTGCTGGGCTTGCCTCTGCCTGGATGCTCCCTAAAGAGTGAGCACTGCGGCTTTAAGGCTATCGTTCCAGATCCACATCACACCCACATATTTGTCCTCTCTTTACACAGCAAGTGCCAAGCGGTGACATCTACTATAGTCTCTAGGACATGCTGGTCTCCGCTGTGGAGGAAAAAGGGTGAGAGGGGGAGGGGGACGAGCCAGAGAAAGCACAAATCCTGCTGTGTTCCAGAAGGATGAGTCACTTCCTCGCAGTAACTCTGAGATGCCTTATTTATGGCCGCTCTGCTGATATGAAGCCCAGCTTGGTTCCTCGGCGGCGTCCCCGGCCTCGGCCTCCCTCCTGGCTGCCCATTAATCATGCGGGACTGTTACGAAGTGCACACAGAGTGGGAGTTCTGCCCGCCAGTGGCCTTTAGCTGTCTCCAGTTCAATGAAATTACCTTGTGTGAAGACTTGTTTTATGAGAGATTGGTTTATTTGTAACTAAACTACTTCCTCCGTTATTTGATAAGCTCAAATATTTGCTACTGATAGTCAGAGAGTGTCACATTTATTATCCCGTTTCAGGCATTGCTTAACTCCTTTGTATTAGACTTCTTTAACCCCTTTGAGGACAGCAGAAAAAAAAAGGCTGGAAAAGTCTTCTTATTCTTGTTACTCATGCTTTGAAAAGACTCAGGTTTTATCCTATAAGGGAGGTGGCTTGATGAAATTAAACTACTCTACAGTGATTTTTTTATACATTCAGCATAACATTCAGAGAGATTCTCTCATGTTGTTTATTAGAAATCAAAATAAAAGGAAAAGTGAGCTATACCTTTTCATTCTTTCATACATTGTAAGACTTTGTGGTTTAAACAAATGGCCACATACAAACACGAAGCACCATGGTCTCAAGGATGGGGCACATATATCATCTTTGACATTCTTAGGCTCTATTTTCTGTCTTGCCCCTGGTGATTATGTCACCTGTGACCTATTTGTGCACAGTTTGTGTGTTATTAACTCTGGCTGAAAAACAGACTTGCTTAGCTTCTTAAAGACATCTGATGTCTTTCTTTGGAAAATTAAAAACCCTGCAACATTAGAGCTAAGTAATATGTTTATAATAACCTACTTCTAGACACTCCCAAATTTTCCCTATACCTTTTTTTTTTTTTTTTTTCGTGGAAGTCAAGAGATTACTATTAAGTATTTGCTTCTGAGGACTCCAGCAATAAATCACAGTCCAAAGACAAAAGCTACTTGTATACGTTAGGAAGAAGAAAAATGCCTAACTATATCAGAGCAATCTTTAGGAACCTTGTCTACCTACTCTGGCTCCACAGTACTTGTTACAAAACTTTCTTGGGCACTTGATGTTCCAGGAACGTACTTGCTGTAAGCAGTGCATTTCAGCTCCTATCTGCCAACACCACAGATTTGTAAATCATTACACCCCAGAAAGTATGCTTAAACGAGGATGGGGCAGGGAAATTAAGAAACCACTCTTTGTCTAATTAACAGGAGTAGGAGCTCTGGGTCTGGAGTTGTGGGATAGAAAGTGTCTGCAGTTCTGTTTTGTGTTTTTGTAGCATCCCAGCACCAAGACCTTGAGATACCTGAGGCCAGCAAGAAAATCTATAGGAGAAAGCCTCTTCCTGCCATAACTGGGTTGCATGGTTACATTTCTCTAATGAAGGTTAGGGAATGGTCATTATTCACTATTAACACATGATCATTATTCTATAATGAGGACGGTGTCATTCCAGGACTGCTCACATATTTTGGCAGAGACTTTGAGGTATGTAGGCATTTTGTGTTATGGTCAACAGGCTCTAGGGAAGGGCTTTGGACTGGGGAAACAGTATTGTGGCCAGAGCTTGCGGTGTGTTTGAACACAGGAACAGCTTGCTGTATATATGCTTGTCAGAGGCTGCAGTGAGCCAGTCCTGCTGCTCACAATACAGTACACTAAATCCTATCTGAAATTAATGGGACTGCTTTTTTTTAAAAAAGGAAAAGGGCTGATCTACTGAGAACAGAATGAGACTGGTTAGAAATCTCCCTCATGTGGAGGAGATATGAGTTTTCTCTAGGAAAATGTAGAAAAAGAAGCTGGATAAAAATAGACCAGTTTCTCATCACAGCTATTATTTACCTGAATATGACTATATTATATCTGAATTTCGTGTTCTGAAATTATTCTTGAGTACAACCATGAGTGAGTTTATAAACATTTTTAGTTGTGAACATTCAAGTGGAGCTTTTGATCTTGCTGAAACATTGTAGCCCCTCAAAGTTCAGAGAAATTATTTTTGTTCCTCTCTGAATTAAAAGTGATTCGAGGGAAATACATGTTCACTGTGTTAGGTAGGGAGGAAGTAATGGTTCATTCTTTCTCTCACAGTTGTACACATATATGCAATCATTCACATGTTTACAATCAGATTATAGCAAGCTTGAAGCACGTGACCAGGTGTCTGGTGTGAAAGGAAATATTAGGTCTGAAACTATAAGGATACTGACACTAACTTAGAACTGTTGCTTTCCCCGGGGGATACTGGGCCTTATGCAGGTGGCTGAGTTGATTTCCAACCAAGAGCCTGCTGGGGAGAGTCCAAATTGGCTGTTTCAGCTGAGGTCTGCTCTGGAAGACAGGGACTGCAAACTGAGCCTGGGGAGACTGAAGGTTCATTAAGTGTGTGTTTGTCTTGGACTCTGACACGAAGATGCTGCTATTCCAGATGGGGCTGAACTCTTAAGTCTGTGGACTTCTTTGGAGATATAGGAGGAGCAAAGCTTCTGCTGTGAATTCTGTACCACAACAGGGGCTCACAAAGACAGCATTCTTGTTTGACATGCAAGTTTTTAAAAATGCATTGTAAAATCACAGTAAGTTGGATTTTTACAAGAGTATATTGTTTAGCTAACTGCAACTATAAAAGGAGACATATTCTGGATTTTACCATGTGTTCATCGAGAACACAGGCTCAAATAATTGATTATTTTCTTTTTGATACAAGTTTGAAGGCACAAACATATAACAGTGTGAAGGCATGAGCATCCTATCAGCAATTCCAATCCAAAATTGATGTGCAAATGGAAGTGCACAACCTTGTGTGTTTTGCTATGGATCACGGAAAAGTTGTTTCTCTCTTAAAACATCTAGATTCCTTAGGCAGCACCTGTATGCTGTTCAGATATTTAATTCAGCCAGAACAGCCACTTGGGAGAGTGTCTGCAAACTATGTCTCTTGAAGGAATTAGTTCTTTACTCATTATTCTCTCAAATAAATTAACCTTTGACATCAGCAACTAAGTCCACTAAATACCTGATTTTTTTCATAAGTGTGAACTATAACTTTTGCTGCAATGATCAAAATAATTCTCTGCATGCTTCTTCCAAATATCTTACATATTCAGAATTTATCAAATGGGAATTGATTTATACCTTGCTTCTATTTCCTGTTAAGTAAAAAATAGTCAAAACATGAAAATACATTTTGTTGGGCAGAAAAATTCCATGTCCAGGCCTATGTCCATATGGTTAAATCCATTCTCCTCCAAAAAACAAGGTAGGTAAGTTCTCATTTTCTATTGGGTACAGCCCTAAGCATGTGCTGCTGCTTCATTTTTCCTATGTATTTGGATTTTTTCCTGAAATATGACTATTACTGAAAAGTTCTTCAGCACTTTACTCCTCTGACGATTATAAATCTTCTGACTTCTATTCTAGGTCAGAAATAGTTTATACTTATTTTTGTTTGTGCCATCATTATCTGTTAGTTTAAAAAAAAAAACACGTTGCCATCTATGGTGTATATCTGCTTTCCTATTTCTAAATAATGTCTGGATCTACACAGGCTTAGTTTTTGTTTTGGTAATGCAGGCAGAGCAAGTTCTCATAGCTGCATTTGATTCTCAGGGAGAAATGCATTTGAGTGCCCCACTCTGGTCAGCAGACCTGTGTCCATCCAGGCATAAATAGCTTTTTTCACTTTCTCTTCTTTGCTGACTGTCTTGGAGCTATTACTTTACCATAAGAAAACATGACATGCAGTGGTGCAGAGCTTTCTCTGCAAATGGTGGAGACTAACAGCTTACAGCCAAGAAGGCACAGTCTAAGGTCTTAGCCACTCATTGCTATCACCTGTGCAGAAGTAAGTGTTTTGCTTCTCTGCAGGATGCAACCAGTCAAACTCAAATATTTTGCTATCCTAGACTCAGGTGCCTTCAGCACCTGCTGTTGTACAACTGCAGCTTTGAATTATGAACAAAACTAATATTTTGTGCTGTTCTCATTTTCTAGCACTCAGGTGCTGTCTCTATCACAGGTTTTCTCTTTTTATGGAATACAACGTTTGACAGGACTTTATTCCTCAGAATGGTATGATGCTTTCTGCTTCCTCTTACCCTGGTGGGTTAAGGATCATTCATTGTTTCTTACCTCTGTCTAGATCTACAACTCTTCTGTTTTTAGGATCAAGCAGCATACTAGAGCCTGCTTACAACAGCTCTGTGTCCTATCTACCATGTTTGTAAAATTCAGTTGTGTTATGCTTTTATATTATCAAAATAACTATGCTTGTCACTAAACTGCACAGGAGATAATGTTGTTAATAGCTTAGTTTAGCTACCATCTGAGATTATTTGGGAAGAGACTTCAGAGTCCACACAGTGCCATGTGTTGTGCTGACATTTATTTTGGCTAAAAATGCCTTAGTGTTGAGAGAATTTTCAGCAATCTGATACTGCAAGTATCCTACCAGAACAAGGAGTCACAATCTACAAGCCCTATGTGACACCAAGTGCACTGGCAGCCCAAGGTTAAATATCATAAACCAAATAGAAAGAAAGAATATGATCAGCTTATGATCTGTGCCAGGAATCACAGAAGAAAGGATGACAAAAAAAAAGGGTGAAAAAGAAGATGTGACTTGACTTGAGAGCTAAAATAAGTAATATCTAAATAGGCAATTTCTGAATGTAGCTTCATAAACAAAACATCTTTAAAGACTACTTGGATTCACTTGCCTTAAAGAAAGTAGTAAAATGAAAGCCATAGTGAGATCCAAATTTTGTGCAAGGATGCAAGTGTAGAGTACTTTAATGTCAATAGGAATCTCATATATATGTGTTTGTATATATATGTATGTATGTATGTATATATTCAAAGACATTTTATCCATGATTCACCCATGCTTTATTTCAATGTTTTGTTTTTTTTTCTTGTGTATGAACTGTGTTAAATTCTAAAGAACTTAAACTCTCATATTGGAATTTATTACACATATCATGAGATATTAAAATATGTTTTACCATTTATTTTCCATAGTGGAAATCCTTCTTGTTCCTTTTAGCACTGCCTAGGGAAAACCTGTTTGCACCTTTTAATATGGCATTTATTGCAGTGAATGTCTTTGTACAATGTCAGTACAATAATGAAATTGATCCTATCTTCATTATTTTAAAATTATGTATGAATATGTGGTTTCTCAACCATTACCTTTGTTATAAATCACACATGAACTAATCTGCCAGGAATTTAAGGAAAAAAAAAATCACCAGTCCTGTTAAGGCTGGCTTCTTTTTCCATTGGAGTCAACGGGAATTTTGCCATTGACTTAAGTGGGAGTAGGATCAGGCCCTTAAAGCTGTGTATTTATTTTATTTTGGCCAAAAGACACACAGACACAGAGAGGAGACTGTTCAATGGTTGCAGTTTTATTCAGTAAGCTTGCTGCTTGCTGGCAGTATGGCACCTCTAATGGAGCAAAATATTACAGCGTTAAGGATTGCTTTTGGCAGTATGCATATTATAGCATGATTCAAAACAGTTACAGTTATGTTTTCAAAGATGTAATGAAATTTTAGCTGCTAGACTGAGAAGCCAATTGGAAATGTTAGATTGAAAGTCTGCATGAGTGTTGTTGGGAAGTGGCTGTTTCTTAATTATTATTTTTTTTTAATCTTTATAAATTAAATCTGTCAGGCCGACAGACAGGAAGGTGCACCTTGAAATCTGGATTCAATTCCAGGGCTCTGCCCTGGACATCCTGTATGACCCTGAGCCAATCATTTTAGCTCTCTGTATTGCTGCTCTCTGTTTGTAAAATGTGGATAACAATTCTTCCTCTCTTCTGTCCTCAGTTCTGTCTGCTCAGCCTGTAAGCCCTTCAGGGAACAGACCGTCACTTACTGTGTGTGCCCATCCTCCAAGAACAGGGCCTTGGCTTTGGCTATTACAAGAATGTTTACAATTACAAAATAATACATAATGCGACTTTCAAGGCAATGCCTCCTTTTACTTGCACATGTTGACCTTTAATACAGTTTAATTTAAACTGATATTTTTTTCCTTTGGGTGAAGCTGTTGATGTTTGTTTGACTGACTCACCTATGTACCATGAGAGTCTGCAAGGCTACAAACCTCTGAGCTGTCTTTCACAACTCATGCTTTCTGCTCTAGACTCTCCTCCACTTGGGCAGGGTTGCTATCAACCTCGATTACCCTCATATAACAATTGCTTTGCATGTATAAATAAACTGAGTATGTGAAAGATCTTTGATATATATCTAGAACCCTTGACACCTGCTGTACATATGTGAACTGATTTATGCATTACTGGGAAGACCAGTTTGTGCTGGATGTTGAGGGCATCCTATGTGAATGTAACAACTGCAAGGTGCATACCACAGGGATCTGACACCGTCTGCACAAGACCTGCTACACAGGCACCATTAATTTGTAGAGAAATGTGAATCCTGTGTATCCAGAATACACTGAATGTTCTGCATCCACATAACTCAACTGTGAACAGTAAGCCAGAAGCTGGTACCTGGCAAGTTTATAAAACTGACAACTGTAAATCTGATCTCTGATGTATCCTCATACTTCACTTCATATATGTATATGAAACACCTTATTAAAATCAGTGAGACATATTCATGCATAAAGTTTAACTTGTAGCTTGGGGTCAGTAGGAGCTTATGGGTGTGTTAGTTTTGCTCTGAAAATGCTTCCTGGATAAACTCTCTAAGGGTTCTTAGGAAGACAAGATGCCTTTTTTCTGGATCCTGACCTAGGTTCCTGAGGAGCTGGGTGCTAAGCTCCTTTGCCATGCCAGGAATGGTGATGTTCTGGGCATGTGCTAAGGCACAGCTCTGCATGCCAAGGGAAGGAGTATACAAATTTAAAGTGCTCTTGTTGAATGGCAGTGTTTTAATGACTTAGGGAATTTGGTTTCGCTTTATCCTTTTAGGAATCTTAGTTGTTTTTTTGGATATGGCCTTAAATGGTTTCGTCAAACATACATGTAGGGAAAAGAAACGGATCTAATATTACTGAAATAAAAATCCAGTTCCTACTAGAGCCTTTTGGGAATATTGAGGTCATACTCAGATATGCTTTGGTTCATAAAATAATGCAACAGTCATTTTTATGACCCCTTCTGTATCTTTTCCTTCACATCTGTCGTCAGAACTGGAAGGTCCCGTTTATTTTCAGGTCACTCAACTCATGAATACAGAGAATGAGAATGTTTTTTTTAGGAGTCCATCTGCCAGTGAACCAGGCATCACAGTCCTTAGGTCAGATGCCAGCTGGCTATAATGGAGAGAGCTCATACAGGTTCCAATTCAACGCAGGAGGTTGGTACCAGAAAGAGAGATAGCACAATAACCACAGGCTACAACACAATGATTTTATTGATGTCTTTGAGCACTGTTCCTTCCATGGATTACTGAATTGATCTGGTGCAAAAGCCAATTTGCCTAATGTATTTTATAGGAAGAACAGAACCAGTCTTTCTTAAGGGAGAAATAAAATGAATTCTTTCTATCTTTGATGGCTTCCTTGTCTCTGCATGCATGCCAAGTGGAGACAAGAGGAACACCAATGACTTACATGTCATAGGTAATATTAAACAGAATGGATCCTGTGCTCAGAGATATTTTTACTTGTTGTGAATTAATTCAGAGGGTTGAGAACAGCTTTATTACTGCAAAAGCTGCATTCTGTGGTGTCATTTTGTGTTGAGGCCATGAATATGGCCCATCTAGCAGGGCTCAGTAACTTACATACCAGATGCCTTACCAACATTTCCAGTGTCCTCAGACCCATTCAAAAGATAGGAATAGAAGAGCAATGATGGTGTTGAAGTTTTCGTTTGAGAAAATAATTGTTCTTCAACCTTAATAACACATGGTTAAATCTTCGTATTTCTCTGTCACATCATAGAGGCATCTTATTGTAAAAATCCAGACTGCATAGACTCAAAATGGATGTCCGGATGAGGTGATTTTCATTTGCATAGGTCAAGAAAAGAAATTGGTTTATTGATTTATCTTGTACATAAAAGTATTTTGTATCGTTGATATGTTCAGAAAAAAAAAAAAAAAAGCACTGAACATCTCCTAACATTAGATTGTTCCTTAGGACAAGAAACTGTTATTGTCACTTAATATTTCATATAATGCAAACTTAGAACTTTATTATATTTTTTTTCTGGAGTTACAATTCACATTACTTTTTCTAATAAAATAAACTTAATGACTTCTAGTTACAGTCTTTGAGGCTGCAAGCTTTCTCTGAAAATATAATTTGTACTTTGCATTGTGATAAGTACTGAACTCATAGATGCACTTGTGAAATATATACAAGAAATATTCTTCTCTCACTAAGTGCAAGAAGTTGAGCTGCCACTAACACTGTAAAGAGAAATTAGGCTTCAGATGCTGAGATCTGCTTTGTGACTATGTGACCACTAGCAGAGAAATTCACTAAAGTCATCAAATAGGCCAAGTAGTCTATAATCACTACCAAAAGTTGGCAGGAGACTTTTGGGCAGTATTATTATTCTGGTCAACCTCACTGACAGCGCAGTCATTGCGCATCACCAAAATTTTACAAGTAATAATGCCACGACCCATTTGGTGGCTGTTGTATAGTGGAAAGCATGTTGCTGTAAAGTATTTTATGCTAAACCCATTTTCCTTGTCCTTATTTTAATCATCATTTTTCAAAGATGTGCCTGTATTCCTAAATAATTCTTTTCATTCTGCAGTGTTTGCACCTTTCAGACATTTGTATACTTAAGTCTCCGTGTTTAAGAGTCCTGGCCCTACAGGCAAGATTTTCTGGTTTTGCTACAGAAATTCAGTGAAGCAAAACCTGGCAGCTTTGCACAGATCTATACATGTACAGTACTGTAGGTCTTCTGTAGTGTAACTGTAGGTTGTACCTTGTACAATATCATAACTTTCACAGTAACATTCATTGCTTTTGGCATATTCATGTTCAATATTCTTCACAAGCTATTTATCTAGCCTATCAAGGAATACTTTGTGTGACAAACTACATTTTAGACTCCATTTCTTCCTATAAATATGTCAAATATTTATTTTTTGAAATACTGTCCCCCTATATAATCATAAAATAAATTACAGTTATCAGTTTTCCTGGATTGTTTTTATTCTTTTTAGAGATAAAATTAAGAGTAGAAGGAGAAAAAGCCTACTTTTATTCCAGTAAAACATTCCCCCAAAATTGTATTTAAACACTCACTTGCAAAAAAAAAAAAATCCTTGTGCTTCTGTAATGGATCTCACAGACAGCTTTAGAACCCTACAGTCCACCCATCTGAGCATGCCTGGATTTCAGAGTGCACAAACCTGGGCTGTATTTCCATTTTTTTATGGCACACTGGGTTTTAGGGACAAGATGAAACACTTAAAGGTTCACCAGTGTCATAGTGTTAGTGTGGGTGTTTCAGCTGTGACAGGGCAATTTTGTACTTACCTAAGTTTTTGTAGATGCTGATGGAAAAAAAAGTGTTAAGATCTAATTCTGAAAGTGTGTGCAAAACATGCTTTACCCAGCCACCATATGGAACTCTCTTTCCTTATATTTTATTCAGGTGAGCCTGTTCTTCTCTATGAGAAGACAAAAAAAATTAGAACTACTCACAAAGTTGTATCACATAGAACAATTCCGTCTCTGATGACAGCTATGTCTTTCTCACAGACGAAATGTTCCCTGGAGTACTTCATGGAGTGCAGAACATGGTTCTGAGTTTTACTACTTTCTGAGAGCCTGGGAATCACCTCTTCTGCTTTCTGAGATGGCAGTAAGACTCCCAGACCAGCAGATACTTCAGCAGACATGATGTGGGTCTTCCTAGCTTTGGTGCTGCACCAGATGAGTGCGGTGAGACTGATGGCATTACTGCAAGTTGCTCAGAGACCACCAAACTGCATTTCTACCATATCCAGGTCCGGAATTAATCCAAGTAAATCCAAAGCTGTACTTCTGTATTTGTGGCGAAGCCAGCTCTTATAGAACATCTCCTCTGTCCTTCTCAGGAATTTCCTTAGGAAGAGAAGGGAAGAAAGTTTATATTCATATTTNTGTGGGCCTTGTTAGAGTTAGGTCAGAGGTTGGACTAGGTGATCTTGGTCCTTTCTTCCAACCTGAACAATTCTGTGTGATTCTAAAGTTTATATTCATATTTTTCTCTTTCAGGTGGTGCCCGGAACTCCTAAGACACAGAGAGAGTTTCACAGGATGTGGTAATCACTGGTGTATGTTCACAAAAATGAAAGCACACAACATACTCCTCTTTCCATTCTGCCAGTTCCCATTATGCTGTGATACTTAGTCCAAATCTGGTTTAGCAGAGCACATGTGAAAGATTATTGTTGTTCAGTGAAAGGCTACAGACAGCAGGACATAGATATGAATTTGGTTTTAAATTGGGTATAAATGCTGGAACTGTGAGAGGTAGGGTTCATTCTCTCTCTTCAGACACTTAGACCTGAGTTCAACCCTTCTATATACATGTAGGCATCAAACTTAAGAGTGCAGTTGCTCTAGGCTTCCTCCATAAGTAGAAATCAAGTCCCCAGGACAGTGATTTAAGTTTCATATTAATTGAATTACACTCTGAAGAAATAATTTCTCTCTACTGACTATTTTTGTTACCTATGACAAGTGTAATCCTAACTTATGTACTTGAATTATGTGGTTAAAGTTGGGTAGGATGAACTGGGATCACAGTAAGTGAAAAAGATATTTCAAGATTTTTCAGGGTGAGGAATGCTACTCGTCAGAATGTCAGCCCAGAAATGTTTTATTTAAAAGCAGAAAAGAAGATAAGTGTGAAACACATGAACTATAATGTCAGGGATTTGGGGTCTTTTTTTATTTTTTTTTTTAAATAACCAAATCGCATCAAGCTTACTGTTTCCTTAAAACACATTGTTTTGTAGATATTGTGATCAATGTGCTTCTTGTTATCTCATTTTTTAAAGAAGTTTCATCAGTTAACCTTCTCCAACTGTGAAAATACTTCTTATTTCTCAGCATAACAAAGAAATAATTCTCCTAACATGACTCATCTCAGCTGTAACTCAGATGGTACACAGATTACCTTAGGTGTCTCTCTGAAGTCCATAAACGTGAATACCAAATGTCTCAGAAGAGAATTATCATAACTTCCTTAAAAAAAATAAAAAAATAAAAAAGAGGAAAGTGAACTTGCTTGTCATGTGTCCATTAAAAAAAAGACTATGTTTAGAAAAAAAAAGTTTGAAGATTTTGATCTTAAGAAAAAAGAGAAAAGCTCTAAAAGAAGTGTGACTGTGCTGTAAAGAAAAAAATAAGAAAAATCTACTTCAGCAAATGCTGAAATGCTGTCTTTTAAGAATATACGCCATTTATGTTTAATAAGAACACTCCAGCATTAACACCTCTGACATACTAAGCCAATTTGCATCATTTGCAATCCAGTGTTTTATCAGGTTAGTATTAAATGTAAGTCAATTTAGCATTTGATTTCTTAGAAGTAGTCAGGATTAATTAAGGTTATCAGTGTAGCCCAGTATCCTGTCTTAAACTGTACTATTATCATCCTCAGATGAATGTACAAGAAACTCCACAGCAGATAGTTATAGAATAACTTGCCTGTAGAGAAATGATAACTCCTAAACCTCCAAAGTAGCAGGTGTGTCTTATGCTTTTTAATAACACAGTTTATATCCCATCCAGACTGGATAATATCAGATGCTCTGCTCCCCAGTCCTTTTATGAGTAATGAGCTCTTGCTCTGCACAATATCTTGTGCCAATGTCAACAGCTTAATCAAGCATCATTTGAAAAAATAATTTTCTTTTCTTAATTTTGTTTTCCATGTAATGACCACTTGCTTTTGTGTTATTAAAAAGAACGACAATAAGTGGCTTATATAATTTCACTCTACTGCTTATTTATATGTCTTCATTATGTCAGTTCTCATGCATCCTTATTATGCAGTTCATTATTCCAGTCTTTTTATAAATTTGTTATGATCCTGATGATAAATTTGGGCTTTTCTGGATTATGAAAAATCACCTTCATTTCAAAAATAATTGGTTTCTGCTCATGAATGTCTGAAATAAATAAAATTATTACTTTAAATTTTTGCAAGCAAGGATTAAAGAAAGTTTCATCTGCTATTTTGAATAATAGGAGTTAGCTAGGCATCTGCAGAAAATCTATAGCATTCAAGTAATTTCTTTTTATTAGTAGAATAAACTTACTAACTGTCAAACTTACAACTTTGACAATTGCTGTATTGACTTTTTAGGTAACCATGTCAAATAAGAATTACACCTGCAATGCTGTCACAGACAGCTGGAGGTTGAAATGGCTTCTGTGCTTTCTCTCCCAAAGTTCTTAAAGCTTTTGAGGTGCTTCTGATTAACTTTCATTTTTGAATGCCTAAGCATGTGTAAATCAAGTGTGTATACTTTCTCTCATTGTGATTATCACATTTAATTATTCATTCATGTAGTCTAAGACACTGGTAAGGAATTACAGATTTTGTCAGTGTGTGAAACTGGTTCGTGGTGAGGGTGGTGTGTACAGTGTGTACACATGGACACTTGGATGCAGTTTCAAGGCATAGGAATACTACTAGATGATGCAAAATCAAAATTGCTGTGAAATGTTGGAGCTAAACTACAGCACATTGTCTCTGTGTACCCTCCTTTGGAATATATCTTATTCCTTATGATGAATATTTACACCAGAACTCACATATTTTTATTTCCTCCAGGCCTAACAGAACTAGTTGCTACTGTGGTCTGTGGCTGTTCTTGACAACTTTTTGTCTAGTGTAAAATTTCCTTTTTCTCCATTGCCATTGCTCGCATGTTCAAGTTAAATCAAACTTTCCGTTTGGTAAATAGCAAGAAGAAAATGATGATCAAAATGAACATGGGGAAGAAGCATTGCTCATTCTGTCATTTTCCATGCTGTGGAAGCACACTTTACTTGGTGTATTTAGTGACTGCTCAGGACTTCCTGACATCTGTGGTACTACATGGGGCTGCAGCAGTCTAGCTGAGGAGAAAAGGACCTGGAGGCCTCACAGCTTTACAGAGGGCATCCTCACCTAGCCAAAACCACAGTTATGGCCTTCCTTACGGCATGCATCAGGAAAGAGGGTAAGAGCAAAATCTAAACTTCCTGTTATGAATGGTCTGACTTGCAGCACGTTGTTATGTAGGTAATGGCAAAGCCTGTACTACCACTTGCATGTGTTCAGCTAAGATAGTTCCAATCCTTAGTGCTTTGCTGGTGCTCTGATTCATCAACCTGATGCATCAACATGGGCTTTTTCTCCTCTAGTATGGGAAACTGCCAACTTTGGGTCAGACTGTTACGCCCTACTTCCTTACTTATCAGGGGATTTTTCTCAGGAAGAGCTGCACCATAGGTCTGCAAAAGGGTATAGCAACATTTTCCTGGGATCTTTATATGTGGAAGAGGAAACTGTGGAAAGGCTTAAGAGAACGTCCATCACTATGCTATGATTAGGCTATCCGTAAGCTGCAGGGGCACACCATACTTAGGCCGGCAAGAGTTTAAATTGCTTCATCCAGACTCCCGTTTATATCTATTTTCTTTGCCTCCACCTGCCTTTTTGTAGGGTTTGTTTTTCTTGTTTCTAATAGCTAAATTTCCAACTCTGTGTTGGATTTCAGCCAAAGCATGTTTTTATAAGCTGGGAAGAACTTTTCCCACATTACAGACTGGCACCTAGTGGGTGCACATTATTTGCCATCCTAGGAGCACACAGGAAGCCTGGTTGAAGAGAGGATGTTGTTACTTCATGGGAAATTCTTCATTGCAGCCGTATAACTGATGTTCATAAGAAGCTAATTGAGGTAGTTTTAATTAATGATGTTTCCCCTCCCTCATAAGCATTTTGCCTCTCTTTATGTACAATGACTGGTTTTGTTTGTTTGTTTGATTGATTTTTAATTGCTTTCTGATGGCTCCTGGCTATCAGCCTTTATTTTATCTAGGTATTTCAAAATTACAGCTGTCCATTTCTTTCATCACCTTATAGTTTTTGTTGCCGAAGTCAGTTTTATATTGTTCCAGAAACCTCCTGTTATGGTTTATATCACCTTCTATAAAGACACTCTTAAATTCTTGGATTTCTGATGGCCCTTTGAAAAGCTAAGGCCTCTCTTATTTCTACCAAAACTGAATCTGCCACCTTGGCTTACTGGGTTCCTCTTGACTTTTAATGAGCTTCAACTTTTGTTCTATTGCTAAAACCCCAAAGTGAAGTGCAAGTGGACTGCTTTGTATTCGGTCACCATCCTTTGACCCTTTTGGTCTAAGTAACTCTACCATGAGTTAAAATTTCCCAACAGCATAGCTCCTGAGGTCATTAGTACACACACACCAAAAAAACCTGTCTACTGTGTCAAAGCATTCTCTTTATACAGGAATATAAGTGAAAGCATTCTGTTTTACACTGTTCCTCCACAGTGGAGGGTTATCCTCTCAAGATACATTTCAAAAAGTTTTTAAAATATTTAGATATCTTTAGTTGTTTACTCTTGTTTTTACTGTTGCCAGTGTGTTTTTCTGTGTCAGGTAAAAGGAAGATATGAAAAAAGCAACAAAATCAGATGCACATGTTGGACACATGAAAGCCACAGAATGGACTTTCTTTTACCAAAGGTGATAGCATGATAATGGTCAAAACTTCCATTGTCTACACACTAGATTTTTTTTTTATACTGCTGATTTGAGTGGGATATTTTTTACATTGCTATACATGATTGGGATACAGAATCTTCACAATGGCATCTTTTTAGTGAGGAACTATATTGTATGAGCAATAAGCTGCAATGTTTACAAGTCAGATTTGCACAATTTAATGTACTTCTATAACTAGCAGGTTCTATAAGAATACTGCTTTTGTTTTCCATAATATTTAGTTTTATGTCACTAAGATCATTAACTTTATAATGTGAATTCCATATGTTGAAAATGTTGGCAGAAAATATATTACATTAAATCTGATAGAAAAAATGTGATACAGTTAATCCCTAGACTTCTTTTACTTTCATCTTCCATACAGAGGAAAAGTCCAATAGCACTCAAAAGTGATTTTGCCAGCCCCTATTTTTATTGCTGTTCATACTTCTGTTCCAGGGAACTAGTACATATTTCTAGGAAGAACTCATTACTAGTTTCAAAGAAACTCTCTTTTTTTTTTTTTTTTTTAATGCCTCTAAGGATTTGGTTATTGATTCTTTAAAGAAAGAAAAAAAAAAAAAAATTGGATACCCAATCCAATTAATGCACTGTTTCTGACAGATGATAGAATGTATGTTAGCAAACAGTTTTAACCCATCACAGCATCATTCCTTGTGCAAATGACTTCATTCACCTAAGTAGTGCTTTGTCTAAAGAACATTTTTAGGCTGTTTCTCAGGTGTACATTTTAATGATGGAAAGTCATTACTATTTCTACCTCTAACATTTATGTGGAAGAGCTTGTAAAAATTTGGTCTTCTCTGCATCATAGATATTTCTTGTGACTTTATCTGTATGTGCAGGAATTCACATACTGCTAGTGTTATTGGTGTGTCAAATAAAGGGAAGGATGCCACAGGTTTTCAAACATTCTCCTGACATAGTCAGCTTCTGGAAAGTTATACTGAGGAAAATACACACTACAATGTCCAAACAATGTACTTTGACTTAATGATGAACCTGTTACCGCCTTTTTCTAGCCATATCTTTAGTCGGGGAAGTGGAAGATGAGCTTCCACAAACCTTCTACTGGAGAAGACTTGACTCTCTCCACAGATAATATCTGGTCTGTTTTGAGCAATGGAGATTTGCCTCCTTTCACCATGGCTGCTTACCTCCTTTGCTCCTTTGACTACACACAGAAGACTGCACATGATCCTTGCTTCTGTTCTGGACTGAAGAGGTCAAATGCCTACATTTTTCCTCAATTTTTTTAAAATGCATTTTTTTTCTTTTGTATTTGTTCCTAGATAGTGACCTTATGCAGCAACAATTCAGGCTGCACAGGTTTTCAAAAATTTGAAAGGATTTGAATGATATTAAAGCCATCTGTGCGTGGAAATGGTTTGTACCTTTTCAATTAATAAATTTTCTTAAGTTAAAAAAAAATGATGATGATGAAGAAGAAGAAGAAGAAGAAGAAGAAGAAGAAGAAGAAGAATGTGCAAAGCACAGATTTTGAGGGTTTTGAAACTCACTGTGAAAATTTTGCACAGCCCTCCATAATAGTAACTTTAACTTGACACAGTCCAGTTGTTCTGGTTCTTTATTTCAGGCTTCTTTATTACATGCACCTGTTTCAACTAACTTGTAGCTGTTTCTGAAACTCCTGATTGGCCTGCGGCCAGGAAACACTGTGTGTTCCCACAGTTAATATGATCTAGGTCTTTAGAGGGTTCATGGGGATGTGTGTAATATGAAAGTCCAGACAGATAAAAGCTTTCCTCTTACTTCTGTTCAACAATAGCCTTGCCTGTTTACTTGTTCTGGTCTCACTACCAAAAATCTGGGAGAAGACGTTGTTCTTTTAAAACATCTCCTGCGCAGACTGCACTTCAAGTTCACAACAAGTTCAGCTGAGTTTTGTACGGTTTTGGATTTCATTGCGACCAGTTCATGCAACTCTGGCCTAATCCTGTCTGTCCAGTTCCATAGTAAAAATGTGGGTCTCTAATGACATCAACAAATAAAAATAACCAGCTAATTTAACAATAAGTACATTATGCAGTTGAATTTAAATGTAGAGATGCATTTTCTATTTGTACATTCATGTTCGTTCAGGGTAAGACTAGGGAAAGTAAAGTTTTTAGTAAGTAAATATGATATAGTCACCTTATTTCTGGAAAAAATGAGTCTTTGTCTGAGAGTGCTGTATGGGTCTAAAGCAAGGATTATGATAATAAAGTCTCAAGCAAAAGGTTTGCCCATTGAGTTCCAAGGTACACACTACCCAGAGCTGATTCCATATTTTTGTTTGTAGTAGTCACATGCAAAAACACGCCTCTTTTACTAGCAGCAACCCACGATTTCTGCATCTCCTTAAAATATGAAAAATGGGACAAATTTATGTTAAATTCATTATTAAACTTTCTTCATACAATTTCATTTTTGACAGAAAAAAAAAAAAAAAAACTTAAGAATCTGTTTCACCACTTCCTAGAACTCTTTTCAAAGGGGCATAAAGAACATATTTTCATGTGGCTCAGAAATATTTGTCAGAAAACTGTCCTCATGAGAAATTAGCTGCACACAATTAATAGGATTTTTTTTAGAGGATTTGCTCTTTGATATCTATGGAGATATTAGTCAAGAGGATCGGACAGACTTTAACTATATGCAAGAAAGGAAACACTTAACAGGGTATTTTTCCATTCTGCAGCACAGTGGTTACATGAAAGCAAAATCTCTTGGTGAGATCAGAAAATCAGAACCTGAATCAATAATACTGCAGTTTTTTTTTTTTTTTTGGG
>VXAA01000709.1:85391-97976 GCA_013399115.1 Anseranas semipalmata
GGGGGGGGGGGTCAATTTAAAGAAACAGCAGAAAATTGTTATTTAATGAGATTGAAGGAGAAACACTGCACTATATTTATGAGAAGAGTATATTTTTACATTACTAAGCATAATTTACTCATTTGGGGAATAAAAAAACAGAGTCTAAGTTTAAATGCTGAAATATTTCTACATGTTATATATTTACTAAGAAACGATATATTTCCCTAAAGTCTGTAGAGTAAATTTGCTTACTAAATTCTACAAGTAATCAGGAACGAATACAGCCAAAAAATGAGGGGCTGGAGAGAGGAAGAAAACAAAAATTTCCAGAGGTGAAATTCAATTTTATTTTCACATTAAAAGCCTCATTACCTAATCCTTTGACTGAATCTATACAGAAATCAGGCTAGTGGGAAAGGAAAGAGCTGTATTTTGAACTGTACAAGCAATCAACCTTGACATATGTGTGCCCAGATTGCTGGAAACATCTCATTCACTCAAGGCTTTTTACAGAAGAAACCCAGTGCCTCCTTCAGCAGTCTGTCCCACTCCTTAATATAGGTTACCCTGTCCTAGCAGAGCTATTGGAACAAAGTTTGCTTTGCTTCCTGTTCTCATCAGTGTTTACAATGTTTTAAATTGTAAGGTGGGTTTTATATGAAGATACTTGAAAAGTGGAGTGGCTGTGGTGTCCCATTTTGCCAGCTCTGGCTGCAACAGACCAATAACCGGCAGCTTCAGGGCAGAGC
Source organism: Anseranas semipalmata (assembly GCA_013399115.1). NCBI lineage: Eukaryota > Metazoa > Chordata > Aves > Anseriformes > Anseranatidae > Anseranas > Anseranas semipalmata. Next base: position 86,123 of record VXAA01000709.1, read on the forward strand.
ACCTTTTCAGTGAGTCACTGCTGTTAGAGGATTGGTAAGACTAGCCAAACCAGCCAGAGGACTACTACCGGTGGTCAGTGGTTTCTGCCCAAGATTTGCTGAAATTCTGGGACCTTAACCTCTGTTTCGTTCTGTGGGTAGGAATGTGTGCAGAGGAAAGATTTTTCTGCCCCGTCCCTACCAGTTTGTCTCTCTCCCAGTGATTGTTCTACCCTTACAGTCATTTCTCATTGCTTTTCCTTCTGCCATACCCAGATGGATTAATCTCTGTTTCCACAGTCTCCATGTCCATTTAGCTCCAGTATAGCCCCTGTGATTCCCTCACCCACCTGTTAGTTTTTCTTTTTTCTTTTTTTTTTTCCAACCCATTCACATTTTTCTCCAACCAGAGATTTTGCCAACCCATCCTGATTCTCATATGTATCTGAGGATCTCGTGATATCTCTGGCTCACATCTTTCTCACTTTCCTTCTGCTCCCCCCATCCCCATGGACCTTTACATTCATCTTGAGGTTGTCATCCCCCCTTTATCTTTGTCACAACTTTCACACAGTCAGTTCCAGAACTTCTTAAAACCATCTTCCACATTTAGATCTCTTTTTGCAGTCTTCCATCACTGAGTAGCCACATTTCTTTTCCCAGATTCCAAATCTAATCTCTACTCAATCAGCCTGTTTTCACCACCAAGGATACCTCTTCCCATCTCCTTTCTCCATCTTCTTTTGCAAGATTTTTCCCTATCTGCATTTTGATTATTCTTCTACCTCTACATTGTTTGGGCATAAATAAAGGAGTTTTTTTGCTTTTGTCCTTAATGTCCTGGAGTAGCTATTTCAGGGAAATCCAGATTCATCTTAGAAGCTTTGAAGTGAAGACTGGATATTCTAGCAGTCTTCTAGGATCTTTCAGGCACAGAAGCTGTGAGGGAATAAGATTATTGCTCCACTGGGATGAAACATATGCAGTCCAGTCAGTACCAACTACTGTGGGTGAATCAGTCATGATTATTTTATCTATTGAATCCTGGTAGTAAGTATAAGGCAAATGTAAACTAATCCCCCCTCCCCCCCCCCCAAGATTTTTAATCTGAGTGTATTTTAATGATTTGTTACAGTCCACAGCTATTTCAAATCTCCCTGTATTAAAAATAACAAAAATGATTTTGACCTTGACAAACTATATCTTTCCATATTTTTAGTAGTGTATTATATGGCTGAAGTTTTCAAAACAAAAACAATGACAAATAAATTCAAAACAAGCAAAATATCAAATAAATCTTTTAGAATAACCCAACATAGACACCTAGCATAATTTTTTTTTTTTTTCCAGAAAGCAAAGTAATCAAGGACAATCATGAAGAATCACTAATACGTGATATTACAAACTTACAGTAGGTTGACTAAACTGCTATGGTCATTTCACCCTGATGGACAGCTAAACTCCACCACAAGTGCTCTCTCACTCCCCTTCCTGAAGGGGAGATGGGAGGAAGAAAGTATGATGAGAAAGAAAAAGGCTCACAGGTTGAGATAAGGATAATTTAATTAAAGGGAAAAGAAGAGAAAAAAAAAAAAAAAGACAAGCAAAGGCCTCACAGAAGCAAAGAGAGAGAAAACAATTAATCTCTACTTCCCATCAACAAGCAATGTTCAGCCACATCTTGGGAAGCAGAACTTTAATACATGTAGTGGTTGGTGAGAAGGACAGGCTTTTTCATGAGAGCCCCACCTTTTTCCTTCCCTTTTTCCAGCTTTTATTGCTGAGTGTGACACCATATGGTATGGAATATCCTTTTGGTCGGTTTAGGTCAGCTGCCCTGGCCATGTCCCCTCCCCACTTCTTGCCCACCCCCACCTACTGGCTTTGGGGGGTCTGGAGAGGGTCCTGGTGCTGTGCCAGCACTGCTCGGCAGTAGCCAAAACACTGGTGTGATACCAGCGCTGTTCTAGCTGCAAGTGCAGAGCACAGCACTATATGGGCTGCTGCAGGGAAAGTTAACTCTATCCCAGCCAGACCTCGTACAACTACGAGTTCTGATCCTTTCAGACCTGGAAGATATGTATGTTTTATTTTTCTCTGTGGCTTAGAAATGTCTGGAAAGTAGACTAATTTTATGATATTCTGACTCTGCTTCCTATACGTTTAATTCTCCATAAAAATATATTGGGTTTTACCATTGCTCCTCATTTCTTTTGGCGCATCGTGTGGGTCAGAATCTCAGAGTAGGTCAATTCTGTTCAGAGATGAATATTTGACCCACTCCAGGTCCTGCCATGGACAGATATGAACAGGGCAGAGATAAAAGTATTCGTAAATTTTTCTTTTTCTTTTTCTTTTTCTTTTTCTTTTTCTTTTTCTTTTTCTTTTTCTTTTTCTTTTTCTTTTTCTTTTTTTTCTTTTTCTTTTTCTTCTTCTTCTTCTTCTTCTTCTTCTTCTTTTAAGTTAGCTGTTGTTACCATGTTTCTATGAACTAAATGGAATTTCCTCATGCCTATCATTGTTGAAGTTAACTTCCCACTGGGTCACCACCAATGTAAGTTTCAATATACATGAAAAATATATATATATATCTTTACTTCTTTTGTAAGAAATTAGGTTATTCTTTACTTTTAACCACTCTTAATAACTAAAGTTTTGATAATAGTTACAGTTCCTGCCTTAGCTTTGCTGCTTGTAAGTGCCTGAGATTTTCTGTTTTTCATTCTCTCCTGAAAAGAATAAAGGGCTAAATTTTGAAGTCTAGTTTGTATTTCAAAGTCCACTTTAGAGGCTGTCTGCTATCAAATCAGCAGGTGCACTGTCTTCTGATCTGGAAGTCTAGGCCCATTAGGAGGAGTTAGTTTGTGAAGAACTGCTTGTTCTCACTTTTGCATATCACTGTAGGGCTTCTATTCCACTTGTATGTAAAATGGTTTAGTAATAATGGAAGCTAAAACATTAAAGATCTGCTTACCACTGCCACAACTATAAAGTGGACCATATTTAAGTTCACTCTGACAAATTTATTGGTCTTTTTACCTGTACTTTCAAAGCAGGTATTTTTCTGTTTTGCATGAGATGTTGAAGAGATGCAAGAACTATAGATTCTTTTTTTTTTTTTTCCTTATTTAAGAGTTTTTTTTTCTTGCTTATTTGCCATCCTCTATTGGATTTTTTTTTAGAAAAAAAAAATAGAAACTCAGTATTAGAAAGCTTCATAAGAGAGGGAAATGTGGATGTTTCTCACCTGTGTTGATGCTTAATTGGGCATGATTATCCCCAGCAAGTGACAGGGTTGGATCTGATGTTTAAATATTTCTCTCTATTATCCCCTCTTATTATTAGTGACATATCCTAACCCAAAAGAATTAAGGATTTAGAGTTGAGAATCAATAAAAGACTGAGAATTAGTATATATATTAAGAGTTATATATTATTGTTGTTTCCTTTTCTTTCAGGTGAATTTTAACCTTTGTTACTTGAGATCAAAGTGTTACACACACTCAACACCTGCAAAGAATAGCATGAGATATCTAGATTAAAAACTATGGAAAATAATATGTACATGAAATGAAAAGTGTTTCTGACAATAATAGGAAACCAGAATTAGAGAAATACATTTAGAATTACAGTTTTATCTTTTTGTTGAACTTTGAGGTGATTGTTTTGTTTTAATGTTCAGCCTTATGTTAGTGATGAGGTACTATCAATTTTTAAAATGCAAAGAAAAAGAGGTATTAATTTAGCAATTAATAAATTGCCATATTACAAAGGACTTTAAATATGAAATGGTTGGTCAGCTAGCATTTATAGCAATTTGTATTTAAAAACTGCTCTTCCAGAAAATCAGGCAAATGTTTCACATACCAAATCTCTGGTGATGTAGCAGTATAGGCTCTGATGCAATTAAGTATTAGGTTTTTAGCTTTACCATATCCCCTTACTTATCTTTGTCACCTCCAGTTTTCTCTGGTCATTTCTCTCTCTCTCCTTCCCATTTCCAGTAAACCCAAGAAAGCAACAAAATTTGCTAGTTGGTCAGTGTTATTTTAGTTACCAAAGATGGGAAGATACTGTACAGAACTGCAGAGAGTTCTAATCAATCTAGTATGAGCGATATGGCAGCAAATTAAATTTCATATTAAAAATAAATAAATAAATCCAACAATGCACTTTCTGGAGAAGAAATAAACCATTCTTAAGACCTCCAAGACTGTATGTGTGCAGAAGAGTTGATGTCCTAGTAGGTGGCATATAAGCATGGTATGAAATGTCTCATTGTCTCTTTTAAACAAAAGCAAAAAAACATAGAGTTGATAGGGTGTAAAACTGAAATGGAGAGAGCTTAGAAAACAGAATGTGCCAAACTGCTGAATAGATTACTAGTCTGTAAACTCACTTCATGTCAGTTGACAAAAAGTTTTGCTGTCTATTTTAAAGTATTTCTATTGTTCCAGTCACTGCTTCAATCTGGTGCGTTGCAATTGTGGCCTGAGGTAGGTTTTGGTTATTTTATTAATATATTTTTTTTATCTAATAACAGCTGAAGATAAAATAAAGCATTAACAGTTCTCTTAAGAGGAACTAGATAACTCAGGACTTCACTTAAACTTTTTTTTTCCCAGAAAATTGAGTTCCAGAGTCAAGCTCTTTCCTGCCTGCTCCATTTCTGGCCCTGTGACTTGTATATTCCTGGGAATAGAGACCAGCTTTAGGAGGAAAGGGTGCTACCACATAAAATACTGTTAATCTGGATTCTCTGGGACGTGGGGTACCACTCTGTTCAAATACCCCTCTGTGCAGATTTTTCCTTCTCTTTGGCAGTTATTAGAACCATTAGGATATTATATGTATTCATCCTTCCATCTGTGTTTAAGACTGTCTTTCTGTATCCCAGTTTGAAAAAATTGTCCCATTGTAACCTCAGAATAAAATCCCGTCTTCCAGAGTGATAGGAAGGTCTTGAAGCACACTCTTCTATTGCTTTTCGTATTTTCCATACAATGAAAAATGTAAAACAGCTTCTACAGATTCTTAGCCTATAGATAATGAATTACACCTTTTCCTTGTACTGGTAACAGTTCACAAACATCATGCAACTAAGCCGTCATCTTTCCTGCTTCTAAATAATACATTCATATAAGCTTCTGTTTTGTTTTGTTTTGTTTTCAGCTATATAAATTTTCAGCTATATATGAAAAATACTGTGTACTTTTATGCTAAAAACAACAAAGTGCACAGACCCTTCTGTTTGGGCGAACTTAAAATGTTATGTAGCAGAGAAAATCAGAAACAATATGCCTTCTTCTGTCTTCAGCCCTCTAACATGATCAGAGATCTTGGTGACATGGAGTATACATAATTAATCAACAACCACTCTGAGTACACTTTCAGCATGTTTGCCAATGGAAGTCTGCAACCTACTACTAAGCAATTTCTCATGGCAAGGTCAGAGATCAAATAACAGACTGCTTAAATGATCCAACGGACAGATTAGATAAAAAGTGGGAGGTTTGCCCCAAAAGGACATGTTGCCTCTTCTCCTTGCATCTCTAGTTTTGTTGATAAAACAGTTTCTTATTTCATGAAGAAAAGCTAAAAAGACAAGAGGGTGAAAACTTTGATTAGATCATCATCTTTAGGGCCATAGCTCTACATGAAAAAAACATCTTATCAATTTTATTTAAAGGTACATGTATTGGCTTTTTATATATCTGATGGCTTGGTGATGTCTTTCTCTCTTTTCAGACAGCTGTAATCTGCTAGCAAAACACAACCATAAAAAAAATGAAAGTTCTGTATCTAAGCAATGAATTACAAAGGTTATTTGTTGAGACAAAAAGTGTTTCTAGTTCAACATCATGCCTTCAGCAGTGGCCAGTAGGTGGGACTTTTAGTGACCTTCTAGGAGTTCCTTCACCATACAAGCCACATATGCCTTTATCTCAGCTCAAAGTTGGTAGGAGGAGGTAGTCCATGACAAATCAGATATTCACTACAGGCCATGGAGAGCCCAAGCTGGAGAAAGTGAAAATGTGAGAGGGATGGAGCTGCAGAGAGAAACTGCTATGTATAACGCTGCTTGGCATGGGTAGAAGAGTCTCAAGTGAAAGACTGAAGCTGAGCCTGGGAGATGAGGGAGGAAAAGTGTTGTTTTGTCTTTGTTTCTCACTACCCAAATCCATTTTAATTGGCAATAAATTACATTGTTTTTCCCAAGTCAAGTCAGTTTTGCCTAGAACAGTAATTGGTAAGCAATCTCCCTTTCTTTACCTCAATCCATGAGCTTTCTCATTCTATTTTCTCCCTGTGTCCTGTTGCGGAAAAGAAGTGAGTGAGCATCTGGGTAGGAATTTGGCTGTTAGCTAAGGCAAACCCACCGCAAGTCCCTTTCTGCATAGCCCACTAACAAAACTCAGGGCTGCCTGTGGTGTTCTCTCACATGCTTTGCGACCCTGCCACTGCCTGTTTGAGTCTGTGGGCAGCTGCGATAGCTGTCTCAGAAAGACAGCCCTCTGCTCCCTGGGGAGCTGATACCCAGGATCTGCTCAGCTGGGAAGAAAAGAACTTTGGAAAGGCAACCTTGTGGTAAGTGATTCCATGCTGGAGGACAGGCAGACTCTGCAATCCTGAGCCAGAACTTTTGATAATTTCTATGAGGGTTGCGATTTTCTACACTTGGCTCACAGATACAGTCAGGCACTGGCCTGAAGCAATGAAAAGTCTTTAGTACACATGGAGATTCAGTAGGAACATTGGCTAGTAAAGGTTGTCTAGGGGAGGGAGTATAAGGAAACAGGACACATACACAGTAGTGGTATTCCCTTTCTACAGTTAAGGAATTTCCTGAATCAGAGAACAAGCGTCTGTCCTTCACATCTTTACCTATTGAATTCAATTGAACATTTGACTCCTTGTTTTCCTGTGGCAATGAATTCCAGTAAGGTGATATCTTAAACAACAGCAACAACAAAAAACACAAAACTTGAATTAATTTTCATTTTCTGGCTGCTAGTTTTATTGTGTCTCTTAGTTATGTTACAGAAAATAATAAATATTTGATATCTGTACATTTTCTGATTTACTGATTATAGACACTTCTGTCAGTCATCTCCGTTCTAAACTAAAGAACCCGCTCCATTTAATCTCTCCTTACATAAAAACTATTCCATAGCTCTGATTATCCTTGCCATTCTTTTATATGCCTTTTCTAGTTTCACTATGGCTTTTTTGAGACAGGAGACCAGAATCAGACAGAATGTCCAACAGGCAATATGATGTAGATTTATACCATAACATGAGGAAGTTGTTTGTAATAGCAGTAATAGTAGTAGTAGTAGTAGTAGTAGTATCCTAAGATTTTCTAACATTTGATTTGCATTTCTGTAGCTGCTTTGCATTTAACTGTTTTCCAAAAATTATCAGTACTGATTCCAGTATCTCTTTTTCCTGGGTGATAAGTAGTTTAATAGGTAGTTTAAGCTGTATGACTAGCTAGGTTTATTTTTCTCCTGTGTTTCTTTCTGATTATTTTGTTTGAAAATCATCTGCTGTTTTATTATCTGGTCACTCAGTTATCATGTGATGCTGCTACATTTCTACACAGTCAGCTTTGACTGTCCTCGACAGTTTTGTGTCATTGGCAGGCTTTGCCAGCTCAATATTCTCCCACTTTTTCAGTTGGTTCTGAATATATTCAACACAACATATCACTGAGGAACCCTTAGGCCACCTTCCTTTGCTATGAAAGCTGATTCTGTATTTATACCAGGCATTGCAAGTTCCCATGTGGTTAGATATCCATTAGAGGTCCTTCTTTGGTGTAGAGACATAGAAAATATATGCATTCAGATGGGCATGTAGGAAAAGTCCAAGTCATGTGAAAGGTCTTTCAACTTTCCCACCATCAATCCCCTAAAATCTCTGGAGGCTTCTCACCTCTTGTCTAGCAACAGTGATAGTCTTACAAGCATTTTCTGTGTCCTCAGTCATGTAAATAATTTTTTATGATGAGCACTGCCTTCACTGACAGCTCTTAAGCAGGAAATCCCAGGATGTATTCTGGTGACAAGAGAAACAGTCCCCTTGTGCAACTTACCAAAAGTCTAAAGAAGAGAAAAAAATCTAAGAATTTTAATGCACATATATGCACGTGTGTTTATTTTCCGATTTCTTTTTTCACTTTTTTTTCAAAATATATGGCTGTTCCTTCTGCGACAATACGTTAGTTGGCTGGGGTGACTGTGTCCCCAGGTTCCAAAGGGACAGAGTCCAGTCTTTTCTGATTAAATATCTAAAAACAAAGGAACAGCAATGTACCTTAAGTCCTCTAGTGGAGACACCTTTATTTCCTCTTGCAGCCAATATATTAGAAACTGGAGCAAAGAGCATTCACTGGTGGCTGGGCTACCTTTTAGCACATTTTAGCCACTTCTTTCAAGATATGCTTTACTAAAGTCAGAGTTTCTAATTTGTGGAAGCTGACATAAACCAGAATCTATCCCCGAACTTGTGGCATTCACCCTTTACAGAATAGGGACTGCAAGAATTAGTGAAAGATTTATTTTTGAGCATGTAAAATTAAAGCCATTGTCTTCCCATAAAGTTATCAGTGTAAACTACATTCCTTCCAGAATATACACAATGTAGGTACAGTCTTTCCTGAAAGGATATATTCAACAATAATTACCAAAAGCACAATTCTGTGCATTCTTGGAACAAGACAGAGCTGGAAAGAAACCAATATATGTATTTAGATATTTTACATGCATGGCAAGTCTGAATTTTTTGTTTATTTTAAATGCATGTATTTTTATTGATGCTGGACAGTAACTTGTGAGAAGGCAAGAACCTTCCCTGCCTTTTATAAATTAATGAAAGTTGGGACTGCTCAGCAATTTGCAGATTTGCATTCCTGTTATATAGGGTATTACATAGCCAGCTACCAAGCTGAAAAGACTTGTTTAGCTGAAAGACTGAGCTGAAAGAAAAGGCTTGTTTAGAGTATGCCAAAGAGGTAAAATGAGGAGAGGCTTTTCGGAAGAGATTACGGATGGGTATAATTAGGTGAAATATCAGGAAAACACTTTCTAATCGTGAGGATTATTAACCTACAGAGAAGTGTCTCAAGGGAACCATTTCAGAGGCAAAGGAATCTACTAGCTGAAATAAAAGCCTTGGTCTTTGCCTTCACTACGATTCATATTCCTTACCCTTTCATAATACATTATTTGCAGAATCTGTATTTTCTATTTAAAAATATNCATCCCCCACCCCTTGAGAAACATAGTAACTACAGTGTTTAGTCTTTGCTCACTGCACCTGGGGTAAGTTCATTGATCATGCAAACATTTACTCATGTAATTTATATGACTCTTGGATCTAGTGCTATTACTTTGTGTCAAAATCAGCAGCATGCATGGAAGTAAAGGCATCTATGTTAGTGGCTATTAAGAAGATTGGGCTCTAATGTTAATAAAAATTAATAAATTTTAATAAATTAAGGATTTTGGAGGCTCAGAAATGTGGTAAGCCATAGTGTTACATTGGTAGAACGGTCCTGGTTATAATTTTGTCCTGTACCAGATAACATCCTCCAGTACAACTTCTGTGCATAGTTTGAGAGTTAGCAAACTCTCAATAGATAAGACACTGATTTTTAAAGAGTAAGAGAGTGAGTTTTAAAGAGTGTTTAATAATATATCTGTGTGCTGTTCCATGCCATGTGGCCTCAGAGTCACAGAATAATCCCGGTACATGCCATTTATTGAGTTAGTTTTTAATTTTGAAAATTTATATCATCAGTTCGATTGTACAGCTTCTAAGTACATAGAAATGTTTATTTTCTATCCATTGTCCATAAAATAAGTCAAGTCTTTCATATGATTCACTTTATTCTAGAGAAGATATCCAAAGCAGGTTGAATGAATTGAGTCCAAAAAGTGCTTATTTCTCTCCTCATTATGGATGTCAGCAGCTGGAATTAGGTGATGGGATTCTTGCTCCTCATTATGCAACTCATTTAAACTTCTGTTTTCTGTGGTAAGAGAAAAGCTGAGTGAAGCATTCTTGTCTACTTTTGATGTTTATCATGATGGGATAAGTTACCCTATTGAGGTCCTTGTTTCTCTCCATTGACTGTCAATCAAGACCAGTAAATTAACCAAGATGGTTAAAGTTAATGGAGATCCTGTTCGATGTGCCCGAGACCCTCATCCTGTGCTCAGGATGTGGTGTTCACTTTTTCCATGGGAAGAGAAAAGAGACTCCACAGAGGAGTCTTAGTACTCAAGTTTTTGCACAGATTGTGACTTTGAGCACATCCACTTAAATAAGATAGATAGAATGTCCTAACACCCTGTTGTGATAATCTGATCTGACCTGTTTAACTGGAGCCATGAGGTTCTTCTGAACTGGTACCTGCTTCAAGCCTGATAACTGTGTTAGAAAAATCATTAAATTTGGAGTTACCTATGTTGTATATTGCAAGCATTGGTGAGCTCTGTCTCAATGGCTAATTACCACTGCTGTTAAAAACTATGCTTTATTTCAAGGCTATCTCTTGTCAGCCTTTCACTTTCATACAGTGTTCGAACCTCAGACTGAAAATCCCTCTGCTATACTTGTCCTCATTAAATCTTTAACAGTAACATAAATTTTCCAATTCTATCTTCACTAGTATTTGTTTCGTCTCTGGTGCACATTCACTCCAATGCAATAACACATTCTTCAGGTGTAGGTACTGGATCTGGATTCAGCATTGCAGTAATAGTTGTACCTGAGGTAACACGATCCCCTTACACCTACTTCATATTTCCCTGCTCATAAATCCTAGAATAACTTCAGGTCTTGTTAGTCACAGAAAAATAGCATAAGCTTAATGGGAGTGTTTTTTTTTCTCCTGTCATGGTCCTTTCCTAGATAGCAGTGACTGAAATAGTCCCTCATCTTTAAAGTTTTTTGTTTCATTTCAAAATACATTTTTGTGCTTAACTTATCAAATGATGCAGATGACTCTTTCAGTGAATTATATTGACATTTACTATTCTGCCGTTTTTGCTTTTGTCACCTACAAATTTCATTAGTAATCGTTTAACGCTTTCTTGCAAATTATCAAAATGTTTAGTGCTATAGTGTGAAGAGCCAATTTCTGTGCAACCTCATTTAAAAAATTCTCAGTGATGTCTGGACATTAAACCTGCATTTAACTGTGGAAGAAACTTTTCCTTTTTCACAAAACTTACGACTTTTTGAAACACTGCAACTTCAAAAAATTTCACCCTACCTAAAATAAATAATAAATAATTAATGCTAACAAAACAAGTAGCATAAGAATCTTTCCTCATTTGATATGCCAGTTCTGTCTGTAAATTGTCATATGAAAGACAGATCTGAATAACAAAAGTGTAAGGTATACTTATTTTCAGAACATTCATTGGTTAAGTCATCTCACAGTTTGTGCATGGTTTAGTCTGCCTGGATCTCAGAGTAACTTTGCAGTATCTTCCACAGTAAATACAGAGTAAAATTATGTGGAAGTCAAAGAACAGCCACGTCAACACATAGATGTTCATCAAGCGGGCAAGTATCATGACAACCATGCAAACTCATCTTGAGAAAACTGAGACAGTCCAAAAATATTTTTCAACATACATGAAAGTGCTGTCACTAAATATATTGTTTTTGTAAAAATACTAGCACTTTCTTGGCATTGTTGCATTTTCCACACAATAAAGCTGAATTTGATGCATACAGTTGCACATGCAAGCTAAGATTTATTATTATTATTTTTATCAAGCAGGTAGATATGACTCTGAATTCATAGATAGAAAGTTGATGTACTGAGTTCTTTTTTTTTTTTTTTTTTTTTTTTCGG
>VXAA01000709.1:108410-155906 GCA_013399115.1 Anseranas semipalmata
AAAAAAAAAAACTCAATTATTTATATGACAGCATAGAAATAACTACAGCAATCTGGAGCACCAGAGAAAGTATAGAAACACGGTAGATATTACATGGCAAACACTTTGCTGAGTGCATGCACTCATGGCCAAGGACAGAGCAAGGCTAAGCGGTGGCTCCCCACATGCTCTTTCTTCCAGATGCCATCTCTATGTCCCATTGAAAATTCTTGTTATCCTCCCTTTCTTGGGTTCTTTTTGACCTCCTCCATATATGAACCATCCCAATCAGCCAAACTTACCTCTGCAGAAAGCAGTCCAAGATGTTGTGCACTACCACCTGGTGCTCCACTGTATGCTGGGTTCATGACTGCTTAAATAGCCCATCAGATTACCCACGGTTGGCTTCAGACCATCTCTGGTGTGGTCCTACTGTCGTAACACAGTCTCAGGCTCATTGCTCATGCTCACTCTTTTTGTTTCACTATCCAGTGCACCCCCAAATGCATTCCATCTCATGCTTTTCTGTTCCAGATTCACATTGCTCTAGTTCCCAGCACTGAAATGTTTGTCTCTGTCTTGGTTCTCTCCCCATCCGTGTTCCCCCCTTTATTTCCTTGCTTTCTGACATTTCTTCTCTTTTCTTCTCTCTGCCTTATTTGCTGAAAACACTATTGTGAAGTAATTGTATGTACCATGCAATCATACCATACGATCATATACACTTACCATTTCTACCTTGCCTGCTGCCTCATATCTGATTTTTAAATTTCCTTTTTCTTCTTGAAGAAGCAAATCAAGCCTTGCATTCCCTTCTTTGATGTCTACATGCCGTATATTAACTCTCATTTCTTCCTATTCCCAGTCTGTTTGCTTCATGGGCTTAGCTTTGGTGATAAAAGAAGCTGTGAATTTTACCTTCGGGTAACTAACAAGCAGGAGCTGTCCTGAGGTGAAAACAAAGTAAAGATCAAAGCCTGTTACTATTACCACAAGGTAAACTTGCTGAGGTCAGTCCTACACCCTGGCCAGGGGCTAAACTCAGCAAGTTTACCACATGGTAAAATGACAGAGCTTGCTCTTCACAGTGTTTTTATACAGGAATCCACTGTGCCTTGTAGTTATTTGGGGTAACAAAACATAACAAAACAAAATACTCTTTTTAATAGGGAATGGAATTGCTACTTCTCCCTTTCACCTTTTCTTAGCCATAGCTCTTATATTGTATATGAAAGCATCTTCCTTATTCATAAAGATTTTTTTTATTATTGTTTATAAATAGTCCTTTTCGAAAACCAGGTAACTCTTTTTTTTTTTTCCCAACTATTCTTAGCGTGTTTTCTCAGCTGCTGACCTCCAATTTATTTGGATTCGTTGTTCAGTTTAGAAGATCACTTTGGGTAAAGTGATCTGCCTTGTTCTGTGCTTGCTCATACATATTGTCTGAGAGAGATGGGACTGTTCAGCCTGGAGAAGAGAAGGCCCAGGGAGGTCTTACCAGTATGGATTAATACCTGAAGGGAGGGTGCAAAGAGAACAGAGACAGGCTCTTTTCAGTGGTGCCCAGTGGTAGGACAAGAGGCAATGGGCACAAACTGGAACCCAGGAGGTTCCCTCTGAACATCAGGAAACTTTCCTTTACTGTGCAGGTGACTAAGCACTGGAACTGGTAGCCCAGAGAGGTTGCAGAGGCAAAAGGTTCTGGTCATGTGGCTCCAGGTGACCCTGCTTGAACAGAGAGGCTGGACCAGGTGACCTCCAGAGGTCCTTTCCAACCTCAACTACTTTGTGATTCTGTGATCCTGTAATATGCGTGCTTTTCTCATATATACAAGTGGTTCTTAGGACAATACAGCAAAATGTCCCTTCCTTGACAGCCTCCCTTACTTTTAGCACTAGTTGAAAATAGAATTTTAATATTGTGTGATGGCAGCTATTAAGTATTTTTCTTTAAAAAGAACCACAAAATTTCTAGTTACAGTGGAAACATGGCATGCAAGCATTCCCTGGCATCAACAAGGAATGCTCTTAACTTGGGGCTGCTGAGGTCCATCTCAGCCAGATCTTTATAACCCCCAGAAAAATCTTCCTGAGTCTTATTTCACCTTTGTGCCAAGTATCAGCAATGCGTATGCAAGAGCGAAGCCCAGCAGTGCAGCACACCAGAGCCAGAAGCATCCTTCACCTGCCTAACAGCCCTTAGCAGGAAACCCTACCAGCTCAAAAGCATCAGGATTGCCACTGGATGGGAATATTTTGTACTGACAGGTGGTAGTCATGTATTATGCTTGATTGTATAGACTTAACGTGAAGAAAGAACCTTAGGCTGTATTTCACACCAATAAATCAAAGAAGTAGTATCACAGAATCCACGTTATCCAACTTCCTTCACACCTTCATATCCTCCCTGGACATACATGTGTCCATCTTCTAAGACCAAACATTGTGTAAATGGCTCGCTTTAAGTGTTCAAATGACATTCTTACCCTGCAATACTGTGCAAATAGGTAAGTGTAAATTATGCCCATTTTACTAATGGGGGGATAAATAAAGAACATAAAAGGCAACTTGCTTGTAGACACAGAATAGGTTGTTTTCAGAGCCAGAATAAGCACAGAGATCATTGTTGTATGTCTGTATGCATCCTCCATCCCCATGGAAGTCATATGTGAGTACATTTTTAAATACATTTCGTTCTACATGTTAACTGACTTCAATTTAGAAATATGAAGTTTTTATCTTTTTTTTTTCTGTGAAAAGTATTTGAAGCATACTTGAGTATCTGTATATACCCTTTTGAGTAGTTTAAAGTAACATGAATGCTGATTTCTCTATGCTGTTTAGTTGTATTCTCTTGCCGTTTTTTGCAGTGCACATTTCAGTATACTCCTAAGCATACAATGTGTGTGCAAAGTTCAGTTTGATACAGCATAACATTCTTCTAGTGGTAAAAGTGTTATCGTTCTGTTGATTTAAATATAATTTGCACAACATGAGACAAGCAAAGGAAGAAAATGTTTTACCACATTTTGAATAAACAGATAGCCAACGGCTTTTTCTGGTTGAATAAGAAAGAAGATATTTGTTTATTTAATATGAATATTCAAACAAGGTCATTTTTATAAAGCAAGGGTATCTTAAAATGATAACATAAATGCATTATTTGTTCCTATCATAGTTCATGCCTTACAAAGAATGACAAGGATGTGTCCTCAACACTTATATACAGCCCTTCGTTAGTCACAGATTTCTTAAAGGAAACTGTATAAAATGCAGGACTGTGTAATACTGGATGTCTTGAATCAGCTGTTCAAAGGCAACTAGAGAAAAACACAACTAAAAGTGAGATTGGAAGTATCATGCAACATGTCTGATAACCACGCCCTTAGAAATACAGCAGTTTAAAGAAAAGTTACATTTACCAGTTCACCCGCTGGTGGCATTAATGAGTTTTGTAAACAATAAAGATAAGACGATCACAGAAAACTGTAAACATTGAAAGCAATGGCCTAAGAATGACAAAGGATAGGATTCATGTCAACCAAAATAAGCTATCAAGTCTGAGCTGGTTTTTTTAGGTTCCCCATGCCTAGAAAGAAGAGTGAGACATCTCCAAAGGGTGGCTTATCCCTTCTTAAGACCAGTGACTAAGACTGGTGAGAAGAATTATCCACCGGAAGTATCTATTTTTCTCACTTGACTATTGAGAGCACTCAAGTGACTAGATCTAGATCCTTCTTTTTACATGACTTTCAGCAGCAGAATTTCAACTCTGATCTTGCAAGTACTAAACACACACACAACTTTAAGCACCTGGCTATCCCTAGCCATGTGGAAGACCATCTCAGAGCTTTTACAGGCAAATATGCATGATTAATTTCAAGTGTAGAGACTAAATATGTCTTCTTCAGCATGTTATGAATAACTAGGTTTCTATATCTGTCTAGAAACACAAACATTGCTGGGACTTTCCACGGTTATAATGTAATGTCTATCTGGAAAACAAAAACAAAAAAGAAAAACATATGATACTCAGACACATAAACCTGATCTTTTTAATTTCTAGTAGCATAAAAACCTTTGGAGTGATTGAGAATTTATATGTGAAATAATTTGACAATTGGATTTTTATTTTATTCTTTTTATCTTACCTATTCTGGAAGAACATTAATAAAGCTGAGTTCTCATATGTAGGCATATGCATCTCTTAAAGGACATTTTGCTTATAATATGAGATAGTTCTCATCAAAAAGGGACATATATATGGACATAATGGAAAATATCAACAGTAAACCTTTACATTAGATATATTGAGAAAATTTCGTTGGTTGTGCTTGGTGACATTTTAAACCATTGCACTTTACTGGTTTTAGCTCACATCAAGAAACAAACAATGTATGTCTTATTACAGCTATCAAATATAAATAATAACAAGTCTCAAATTACTGAAACTGGATGAGAAAGAATCCTGAAGTCATTAAAAAAAATCCTATTTCAGCCAATTTCTCAAGAAATTCATCTTTTGAATGTTTCCTTCCTCTTCCAAAAAGGAAAGAGAAAGAATAGCAGAGGAGTATTAATTAAGAAAAGAAATTGGATTAAGATAGAGAAAGATGTCCAGCAAGCATCTATGCCTGTATAAGAGTTTTCATAGTCGAGAGGAGAAAATATAATGCCTTTCTTCCCTTTAAATAACCAAATGATCTGTTATTAATACTAAATTAAAAAAAAAAAAAAAAGGGGGGGGAGATATGATCAGAATTTGAAAGTTTTATTGAGTCAAATCAATTCATTAATTTTTATTCATAAGAAATGTCATAGCTGATTTTCTTGTCCCAGTACAAAGGTCCTAAGGTTGAAATAGCTTTCCTCTTCTCAAGCTATTCTCTCATTCCTAGGCTATTCTCTCATCTGTGTGATGAGTGTAGTTTTTCCCATACTGATCTCTATTCTTTCTCAAAAAATCGTAAGAATCCCTTTATTTTTCCTCTTGCCTTCTTATGCAAGAGGAAAGACCTCTTTTCTCTGTCACCTTGAAAAGCCAGAGTTCTCTAACTGTTTTACTTCTTTCCTAACACTTCACAAAGTACTCATGAAAATAATGAGTAAACACTGTAATGTGGTGTTGGAAGAAAACAAGCAAGGAGTTTTTGAAAATTGAGCTCTAATATACTTGAGATGAGCATGGACTGAACATTTTTGCTTTCTTCATCCTCTGTTTCTTTAGGTACAAAGTAGTAAACCTGCACCTATACCAAGGTAAATGTAACATCCTTGCATGAGGTCAGTGGTCAGGAGGGCACTCCACCACTGTAGATCGTAAATGGGGATGTGTGGAGTTTTCCTTACTCTATAGCCAGTGACATCTTCTGTGGTGTGTCTGGACATAGGACACTGCATACTGAACACCAAGATCACTGGTGAAGAGGGCTATCATTGTGCTTTCTATGGTCTAACAGTGCACCATCTATCAGAAAACCTAGAACTTCTCAGTAACATCCTTCATCTTCCCCAGGTAGACTGTGAACAGGTATTAGTAGGTGACAGAGCATGTCTCACAATAGCTAAGAAAGCCTCTGCCTAGAAGACCACAGACTAATAATGAGTACAAAAGGAGACAAAAGTTGAGAACCACTTTGATGTTACTACAAGGTAATGTTTATGGCTTTTTTTTTTTTTAAAAAAAAAAAACATTTTCCTTTCCCACCACATCCACATGTGTCTTGTCTGGATTTTGTTTCAGCCAGCTGCGTTGCATCCATATGCTCATTTCAACAATGCACCAGAGCAACCATCTTCCATCACAGCTATTTTCCTTTCAGCAGCCTTCTTTTGTGGGGCTGATGTCCAAGTCCTGAGCTCCATGGACTCTGTGTCAGTGAATCTAGGCTATCTTTTGGGATGCAGGGAGCAGGCTAGGAGCCACAGTAATTTAATAAGATTAATACATTTTCAGTTGACAATCAGCCCCTACAACTGACAACAAAAGGAGTCAAAGAAGATCTTTAATTAAGCATCATTAAAAACTCAAAAAATTACACTTTTCTTTACAGCACCAAAAATTCAAAGTGGCACCATTTAAAACTGAAATGAATGATCAGATATACATACTTCTCAAGAGTTGCAAGTAGATACCATGAAGCCGTTCTCTTCCATATGTGTGAACCTTAGGAAAAGATTGATTGCAACAGTGTCAAAGTCAGGAACAACTGGAACAGTATCAGTGTCTTGGGCCTCAGAGAGGTGCTTTTCCATGGCAGCACTGCTTTCTAAAAAGATCCATGTCCCAGATGATGTAATCTTTAGCCTCCACACCCTTTTAAAAAAGACTGTAAGATTGTAGGTCTACATAGGAATAATTCACATTTTTCAAGCTGTATGGCTAGCAAGCAAGGGACAAATATAACAATTTGCTTGCAGAGTGGTCTTTGAGTTTATGAACTATCTATGAGGAGATTTGAAAGAATAATTTCTATAACTCTTTCAGATAGCAAAGACCACTTAGTAGCAAATTACTATTTATTCACTTAGTCTATTGTCAAGTTCATTATATGCATTTTATTTAATGTTGGCTGAATATATGTATATTAATACTGATATTTGCACAAGTATATTTTCTCATGAATCAGAAAGAAATACTGTGGTTTTTTGTCAACTTGTCATGATTCCTGTTCCACTCACATAATTTTTGGTTTCATGTTAGAAAGACATAAAGATGTTTCAATGTAACAAAAAGAAAGAGAGAGCAAACTTTTAGTCCTCTCTACTCTTACAAAAATGACACCAGGAAAGATGAAACACACAGCCTTTGAGGAAACTGCATGACAGATTGATAGCTGTATTGGCAAATAAAATAATCAGCTACAAACTATATGGAGAATGTAATACTTTGAATATTTCATGCAGAAATTATTTAAGCTTTTGTTGAAGGAAACTATTTTATTTAAGTTTATATAGAACTACTAAAGAGAACCCAATTCTAATATAAATATTGCCTTAAGTATCGTTCATTACATTTTCAGGACAGTTGAGGTATCACTTTGAGGCAAAGCATAGTTTTAGTTCAGGAAGAGTCATGATGGTAACCTTTGATCTTTATTTCCTACAGTTAATGCGATAATAATTCTTTTTATCTCATCATGTACATACACATTCCTAAGACTTAAAGCCAGTGGTTGTGCAAGAAGTTATTTGTAGTTTAAATGAAGTATTTGGATGATAAATCAAGAGGTTTTATACAACACTAACTTATGATAAATCATTTTTATGCTGTTTTGCTCTCTCCAGTATTGCACCACCTCCAGCTCATACTAGCATATAATAGACTATGTATGAACTTTTGTCTGCTCTTTTATTTGAATAAATTGCAACTTTTTGGGGTAAAGAAAATTTCTTGTGTGTTTGTGTAATACTAAGCACCATCGGAGTCCATGAAATTAAAATAAACAAAAGTAAAATAAAATTAAAAAAAAAAACAAAACAGACCATTCTTGGTGAAATAAGCAATTTTTGCTAAGCTGGAATATTACAGGTAGGATCAACCTCATTTAATTTTCATCTTACGTTAAAATAAATTATGTCTAAAGCAGGTCAGCAGAATCACCAACTAGACAATAAAAGGAGCCTGAAATGACTAGGTCAGATGTAGATATCTACACTGTAGATAGGAAGAAGTTTCCTAATCTAAATTACTACCTGCAAGCCACATAACAGTTTTAGTTTTACACTGATAAAATGAAAATAATTTCTTCATGGTAGTTGTGACCATTAAGCATGGTTACTAAAAGTTCCAAATATTCACAGTTCCTGCATATTTCAAAATTTAACTGCATGATTCTAATTTCTCATTAGAGCCCTGTTTAAATCAGATGTACCTATGTACTCAAGGGTTGTCTGAAGCCTTATGTAAGGACTTCAAGGCTGTAATCAGGAGTGATCCCAATACATAACAGTAGCTTGTTGCAATCCTGATCAGTAGGAGGATAGGGATATGAAAAAAGGCTGTTCAGCTGCCTAACCACCAGTCTGTCATGAAATACGGACAATTCTTCAAAATTATAATAGCACAGTGCGATTATAATGGGGTGTTTCCACCCCTCTACCCTTCCCCCTTCCCTCCTAACTGGCGAACTCCCCCTTGCATAGGTCAGTTTCAGTCATCCCATTAATGGCAGTGGCCTTTAGATAATTTCCATCATTATTCATTCAAATAGGTCCTAAGCTACAAAGGAAAGTAAAATTAAGCACATGTATGGATGGAGTTGTCTCAAGAAGGCATTTACCCTTATGAAAAGCACACAGAAATAGCCCTTGGAACATGAGAAACATAATCACAGTTCATGTGCATAATTTGTCTTCTCTGTTGTACTTTGATAACTTATTATAGTCAATAAAGCCATTATGCCCTTCTGTGAATACAAGTCTTGTTGTTTAAAAATGTCTGATATATAACAGTGAAATATCCTTCCAAAATAAGAATGCAATCCAAATCAATATAATGCCTGATTAATACTACCAAATGTTGTCCAGCGGCCAAAAAAGTCTCAATGAATCCATAATACTGCATGTATATAGAGAAAGACATATGTATACACACATTCTTGCCTATTACTCTTATCATATTTGTTCCTGTTAAAAATCTTATGAGTCACTACAGGAACAAACAGACAAGCGGAAGAGATAATTCAAATAAAAACATGAAATGTTTTTTGTAGAGCTAACTATTCACAGTTAACAAGTACACATATTTCTCAGAGGGGGCCATACAGGATTCATATTCCCCATAGCATTGACTTCTATGTCAGTTTTGAATAAAAACTAGGAGTAACTGACAACCAGCATGAACCAAATTTGTTCTTGGTTAAATTTGCAGTGCCATTTTGATTCAAGCCTGTACATAAAGTGTGTGGAAGGGTTTGTATTAAATAACTATGGACTAAAGGTCAAGTCTTGCAAACTTTCACACACTAGAAGAGTGCTACTGATGGGCATCAGATCCCGGTTAGATCAAAGTGGAGGAGAAGTCCCATGTCCACAGGAGTTTCCTTAGAACAGTAGACTTAGGCATCTTAAATTTAAATCAAGAGTGAAGAAGTGCTTTGGAAAATTTCTTCCCCCTATGTGTTTCTTTCTCATGTCAAAGAAATGTTAAATGCAAGACTAATTTGTTGTGATGTTATGCTGTAATATTTCCCTTGGCTTGTGTTCCTTATTATTTAATTAAATGTCATCAAACATTTCATTATCAGACTAAAACATTTGTATTCTATTTTTATATCTTAATGGAGACAGTGAGGAAATAAGAGGTAGAAATAACATAACGAATACTTTCTTCAGAACATTCTGACTGTGGACTGTCTGTGGGTAATTTAATATACTTTTTACCTTTCTCAGTATATGATGTACTAAGAGATCACCAAGATTAATTTAGATTCAAATGAAACAGTGGATCCAAAACCATTTTTGTTTTTCTATTTCCATTCCTTGTGTTATCATTACTTTGTGTGTTACTGATTTGCATGTAAGCCAATGTATTTCAAATGAACTTCATTGTCTTAAAAGAGGCACAAAGGGAGGATGCTTTCACTCAGTGTCAAAATCTGATTTTCTTTTATCCCATGCAGGATTCATGGGAGGCATACGATTGCAGCTACAGAAATTTTGCAGAGGTACAGCATAAAGCAAAATAGTGCATGGTTCCTCACATCACCCTTCCATTGTTCTTTAACTCTGGGGGTAACACTCCTAGTGTTGAGGAGATCATTGCTTTGTTCCTGGGGCTGTCTGCTGAGACCACCACAAAGTGTGCCAAGTAACATCAGTAGTCCCATCATAGACACCTGTCCACTGAGAATCAGTGTGACACTACCTCCTTTCATCACTTTATAAAGCCTGCTGCACAATGTCTGACAACAATCATGTTCAATTCAGGCTGGATTGGAACTAGTTAACTATGACTAAAATGTTTATTGTGTACCATTACTGATCTTACAGGCACCCTTGCATGTTAGAAAATAGATTTAAATTGGTCATTTGAGTACCACGGGAAGAAGGTTTTTAACTCTTTTCTCAGGTGACAAGTGATAGGACACAAAGAATCAGTCTCAAGTTGTTCCAGGGGAGATTTAGATTGGATATTATGAAGAATTTCTTCACAGAGAGAGTGGTCAAGCATTGGAATGGGCTGCCCAGGGAAGTGGTGGAGT
Source organism: Anseranas semipalmata (assembly GCA_013399115.1). Classification (NCBI taxonomy): domain Eukaryota; kingdom Metazoa; phylum Chordata; class Aves; order Anseriformes; family Anseranatidae; genus Anseranas; species Anseranas semipalmata. The sequence goes on from VXAA01000709.1 coordinate 118,595, forward strand.
CCCCATTCCTGGAAGTATTTAAGAGATGTGTGGATGTGGCACTAAGGGACATGGTTTAGTCATGGGACTGTGCAGGTCAGGTTGACGGTTGGACTTAAAGGTCTTTTTCAACCTAGGTGATTCTATGATTCTGATTCTAACTGTTGCACCCAGCTGCGACAAAACAGTACTCTAGAGCATCTGATGGGGTGACTGTACCCTTGTGATATAAGGACTTGAAAGTAATGAGGCAAGCTGGGAAAGCTTGGCTTTATGAGTCTAGCACACGGGCTCTTAGCCCATGCTCATGTTGATGAGATTGGATGACTTCAGATGGTCTCCTCTTAACTTACATGGCTTTGGGACACAGGGAGAGAGGCAAACAGTGTTCTTTGCAATTAAGGACAAGTAAAGCCATAATAAGACACACAGATTCCCAGGGAACAAAATCTGCTTTGACATCTTTCAGCTGCTTGATGGCCCCCCCTTCATTGTGCACCTTCCCACTGCCACCTCACAGGTGGCATCACCTCATTTTGAACTCAGGTACCTGGAGCCTCACTTGCTAAAGAAATAGGGAAAGGTCTGTGGTGATGGGGCCTGGGCAAGGAAGCAAACCAGGAGATCAGCATTCATGGCAACTACAGTAAAGGAGTAGATGTGGAGGGCAGGGAAGTGGAAGCAAAGTGAGAAAGAGGGAGCACTGGCCACAAAGAAAACTATAAAATTAGCAAGTAAAAGCATTTGGGTGCTTTATTGTCTGAAAGGAAAAAATGAAAAGAAAGATAAGTTAAAATATTTAAACTGCATTATCTGGATTAAGTTGTCAGTGGAGCAGGCAAACACTGCTTAGTATTTGTTTTGCATGTCTGCTGATTCAGTTTAGCTGAGTTTCTTTTTTTTTTTTAAACATTTTAAAAATCATATACGTTAAGAAAAAAAAAAATCCAGATGAATATTGCTTAAAGGCTCAACATTCATTAAATATGAAAATGAACAATGCCACAGACTACGTTGCTTTATTTTGCGTGAAATGTCAAATGTTCTGATCAATGACACAACATAGAGTGAAGTAGTTAACACTAGATGCAATGTGAGAAATATCTGAATTTGTCTACTTTTTAACCAACACAGTACAGGACATTAAGGATTTTGTCAACATTAGACGAGTCAGCCTGGCCTATACTTTTCTATATCTGTCACATTATTCATGGGCATGGTCTCATAGACTGTTTACTTGAATAAATGTACATATGTGCATAAGCATTCAGAGAACAGGAGCCATTAGCATCTATCATCAAAGTTTCCAGCAAGAGGATTTTTATACTTCTGGAGAAACTAACTCAAACACAATAGCATGCTTTGATGGTTTGGTTCAAACAGACCAGTGATTCAGAGCATCTTTATTTATTTATTTTGTTCTTTTAGGTATTCAGTAGATATAGCTAGGCAATTTGCAAGAGTTAAATAGCTGCAACATTACCAGTATTTGAATAATTTACTAATTGGCAGAACAATTCCCATCTCCTCCATTTGACCGGATATTTGTTTTATGTGTGAGCTTGATATGCAATATTTACTCCTGATAAATTGGGGTAGGCAAGTGTATTTGCTTTTGCTAAATCATGAACAGAAGAACTGTGGTTGAAGCTATGATTATTATGAATATGACATTGAGAACGGGGCTAGAAAAACACTTTCAAACTTTTTTTTTTTTTCCCAGGGTAAGACATCATTAGAGCTCTACTTTTTAATCATGACTGTTAGCATTTCAATGAAAGAAGATATTATAGGTCTCAAAAAGTTCTTCAAAGCCTTTTCATCCATGTGTTAGCTTGTGTTGTAACATTTCTGCTAAGCAAATTTAAAACATTTTAGAGGGTTTTTCCCCTTGTGTTTTTTCTTTTAAACAGGAACAAAAATTTAAAAGTCAAATTATGAAAAAGTGAAATTATGAGCCATTTGTTAAAACACTATTATAATACAACTTCTGCTGTTTTTATAATATGGGCGACCTATATTCTGCTTATGTGTTTTCAGAAAGGAAACTTTTAGTTTCCTCATTTGGTATGAAAACAGTATCAAAGTGTACATGGTTTGTTCTCAATTTCTTTGCACTATCTGATCTTTGTAAGTAATCTATAAAGACTTAAACCATAGGACATGCAGGATATTCAAGTTACAAGTGCCCCATGGTCTTGAGAGATCTTGTCTGTGTTGCACTTTAGAGTTAGAAGTTATTTCCCTCAAACAGAGAACAAGTGAAGCTTAGTGATTTAAAACTTTAAATACTGGCATTTTAAAGGTAGCAGTGTCAGTATGGGCAGGACCAATATTTCGTAAGCCTTCCTGCATTCAGATTTATTTGTCATCACTATCTATATCCTCCGTTGCTGGTCACACTCAAAATGCCTGAAATAGATAGAATTCCATGTAATTCAATGCCTGATGGAGTTCTACCCAAATAAATGCACCTCTGCTTTTTTTTTTTTTTAACAACATTGAAACACGATGCCAACAATTGTGAACAAGTTTAAAATAATAATAATAAAAAGTATAAATGAAATAAAATAAAATAAATCAGCAGTAATAGAATGCTGTTCTGAGAGCAGCAGCAAGCAATGCTTTATTTTAAAAAAATACTTTTGAAATATGTTTATTTGTATCAGTGGAAGAAAATCAGAATCTCAATCTTTTTCTCCAGTAGATGTTTATTGCTGAGAGGCTTGAAAATGTAAGTGGCAGAGCAGAAGCGCAGCTGGTACAAATCAGCATGGTTATTGAAGTCAGTGGAATGATAGCAGGGTTTCACCTTCTCAGCATCTGGCCCTCACGCCATGTGAGCAGCTGATGTTTCAAAAGGTAAAGTATGTATGTACAAGCAAGAAAGACATGCTGAATCTTCCTTGTATGCCTTGTTAAAAGTTTGTGTCTTTGATTAAAGAGAATGCAGTGTCTGCTTGACAGGCAAGATTGACAGAACAGGAAACCGGTGTCTTCCATTAGCCCCAGAGTAGATAAAAGCAAAGGCAGACAGATGCAGCTCCCCCCACTCAGGAAAGGTTTCCTTTAGGACTGAACAAACCATTAGCTTTCAAAGGCTTTCACTCCGTGAGATGAGAATGCTGAACATCAGACCATTCATACATGAATGTTCATTTATCCCAGCATGTTTCTTTGTGTTTTTTTGTTGTTGTTGTTGTTGTTTTTTAGTAGGAGATGTTTAAAAAAAGATGTAAGAAATGCAAGTAGAGAGAAAGCCTTCCCCTTGTGCTCTCCTGGCAATCAACAAACACAACCAGACCAACCACTGGTTTACAGAATACTCAGCTTTTTAGCAGGATTTTATTTCCTGATCACTAATACTCAATTTTGAACATATCAAAAGGGTCTCTTGCAAAGTATATACTTGCCAGTAAGGAACTCCAGTTATCTAGGGACTTTGGGGATGTAAAAGGCCTCTATAAATGGAAATCTTATTGCTCTTCAAATGAAGAAAGGAGCCAGTTCTGCCTGATTTCTTAAGTCCAGTTTTCCAGAACATGTACAATATAGCAGAGGTAAGCCAAACTGAACTGAAAAAATTGGTGTATTTCCAAATGTAAGAAAGAGAAACTTTCATTTTGTAATGTTGTTTACCATTGCTTCTGATTTTTTTTTATGCATACCAAAAATTCTGCAATCACTTAGGAGAAAAATGTGAAACCCCCGTTAAGAGCAATAAAAGTCTGTTAATACTTTTTAAACATTTAGAAGAAAACAAACCTAATTTTAATCAAATCTTTTTTACACACTCCTGTGGGTGAGTTTTTTTTTTTTTTCTGACATGTCTAATGGGTTAAATGCTAGCACATGCCATTTTAAAGAGACTTTATGAATGTGAAATCTAATAGATTTTTAAAAGGAGCTTAACAGTCCTATTAGTCACTATCTTCTGAGTTCTTCAGCCAATTTTTGTGGTTTTACTATTGCTCTCATCTAAAGTGTTCTCCTTGTTTTTAATTTCCCTGTTCTCTGTCATCATATGCAAGACTAGCACAAACAACAATGGCAAAGAAACAGGGACTTTTGCCCATTAAATGCAGTCTAAGTTAGACAGAATATCATAAATAAATAGAGTATGACTAGTAACCGAGGAACAGAGGAAATCAATGACAGAAAAGGGAAAACAGACCTTTTCTTCTTGCATGTACACTGTAAATATTTATTTTGGTCTTTTTTCCTCTGATACAATCACAGGTGTGAGAAGTGTTTTGTGCCAACCCAGTGCTTATTGACAGAAAGCTAGCTGCTGAAAGTGGGGTTTTAAGGAGGAATCTTAAGGAGGCAAACCAGCGCTGTCAGGGCTGTTTACTGAGCCAGATTTGATTTGCCACATTAACCACAAGAGTTAAAATAATGACAGTGTCACTGTGACTGGAGCTGTGCTGAAGCCATCAGGCCAGGAAGTGAAATTTGGTGCTACCGACCCGCTACCAAACGCACATCATTCCACTGGCCCCTTCCCAGCATACAGCCACGGGCACTGCAGTACCTCTAAGTAGAAGGAAGTAGAAGAAGTACAGCAGGAAACTAAAGGTAACAGCAGGAAAAAGTCCCCTCTCTGGGTGTCAGTGATGCTATCCAGGGGGGCAGGGCAGGGGAAGAGAGAGGCTGAAACGATGAGGGGGTGGTGGGTGTGATGATTCAGAGCCTGCTGACGGTATAGCATACCCGCCAGATCCAATGGAGCCCCTACAGAAAATGAAAGTTGCCTTCTTCCAATGAGGCTGTAAACAAGCTTGCTTTTGGGCATACTTGGATGCCTACCTCTCACTGCAGACCAGAGGGTATTGCTGGAGGAAGGAAGGAGCTTAACTTGTCTGTCCTGGCACCTCTGTCACGCTTGGATGTCTAAGACATGCACTTCTAGGATGTTATGTTGCTAACAAGAGAAAGTTGCTAACAATATATTATTAATCAAAAAAAAAAAAAAAAAAAAAAAGCAAGCTTTGGAAGGTTCATATTCTCACTGGTATATGAGGGCTATAGACAATATGAATATAAGGTGAAATTGTCAATGCCAAAAGGCAAATCAGAATACTGCACCTGAAAGTATTGGTATGGGAAGCTTTCCAAGAATTTCAGATGATGAAAAGGGAGCAGGCACTAAGAGTAAATTAATTGTCATTTCTGTCTTTTGAAGAGCTTTATATAAAATAAATATAATAAAAAATATCTCTCCTGCCAAAACATTAAATAAATAACACTTATAGTTTACTGAACTTCAAACTGATCACCAGCAAGGTGGGACATAATAATTATTTTCTTTTTATGGCAAATTATATGATCTTTTTTATTTTCATAAATATACATACACATACCACCACATACTCATGCACTCAAAATAACAGTGCTGCTAGGAACTGAAACTAAGACTTTTCACATTCTACTTGCTAGATATTTCTAGCCTGTTTCATTTATATACTATGATGTTTATATTTATCTCTAAATGTAACTCACATACCACACAAATATAGGACTTCCTCTACTTATTGTAATACCAGTGTAAGAGACAGATTTTCTTGTAGTCATCAAATAATTTCTTTTTCAAAATCAGACGATGTCAGTCAAGCTAGAAGAGCATCTTTCTCTGCATCCTTCCCTTTAAAAAAATCCCAAACTAAATCCCACTACTCTTTTGCCTCTATAAGCAATTAAATTATACATTCGTAAGTAGCCATAGCTCTCTGTTGAAGGAAAATGTTGTCTCACTGATGGAAGAATGTGCCATCAGATTTGCTTCTAGTATTTCAAGTATATTAACATTCCATTCAGTTATTCTGCATGTGAACCATAGCAGGTACCTGATTAGACCTTAGTCTCACTTGTTTGTTTGTTTGATTGATTGATTGATTTTCTTTTGTTTAGTTTTGTTTTTGCAGTATCTTTTGGATGGGACATAAGAAATGCCCCTAAGTGAACATTCATTCTTATTGTGCTTAATTGAAAACCAACAAAAGTCAATGTGGTTGGTATTCATTTGACCAAATATAGACATCGGTAATAATCACCATAAATCATAGTGCAGATGTAGTTAACATCCAAAGTAGTCTCTCTGTGCTCTCATTTATGTTCAATGAAATGAAATAAGCACCTCTAGAGTATGAATCATCTCATCCTAAAATAGATGTTGAAAATAGGTCAGATGATTCTTATCCTTGTAGTACCTATTTCTCTCTATTGGTTATAAAGCGAATCTTAGGTGACTGCCTCAGATATAAACACCTGAATTCAGTGAATCCCCCCTTGTCAAACTTGCTAATGATTTTTATGGCTCTGAATAAGGCCTATTAGTTTATTTAATCCTGGAAGTTGTGAAAGGACTCATATTCCTTCAAGATATCTAGGTAGTTATATATCTGGGTCTCTTAGTATAGCTTATTTTTTGATCTTCGTATTGTGCCTGTGTTCTTTTGAGTTCTTTCTGATAATCAGCTCTTCAGTAAAAACAGTTGTCTAGAAATTAAGAGAAGTAGGCCTGTGGTGAATCTATTACATCCCAAACTGAATATTTCAGAACTTAGATAAAATTAAACGGAGGTGAAATCCTTTTCTTTTTCTTTCATATGAAATGTATACAACATTCCTCCAATCAATATGACCCTCAAGCTCTTCTACACTTTCAGGGTCAAAGAATTAAGATTTTTAACAACATTAAGATGTGTTTCTACTACAGCGCCAGTGAGATTACATAAATGGCTTACATCACTTTAGCAAAGGATTAACTCTTTTAATAATATTCAGTGCCTGATTACCTTTGCCCTGCCAAATCACACCCTTAATTATATGTAAATTTCAGGACATTTGTCCAGCCAGGGGCTGATACTTACATTTCATATTGTATTTGCTTGTCCCAGCATGTCACTGGGATGAGTTTAGGGAAAAGACCCTGTCTCTTCTGCAAAAGATGAACCTGAATTCCTCTGCAAGGCTGTGAGGTTCAGCCCATTCCTGTTTTCAGAAGGCTGGCCATCTGGAAGTGCTTTACAGCTTTCATTAATAGAGAGATTTATTGAATGCAGTAATGTAAAATACAAATAACTGAATCAGAGAAGCATTGTCTATGTTACTAACATTGACATTGAATTCAAACAACTGTATATTTTCATACTTTCCATTTGACTTTCCATATTCTTGCAGTGACAACACATTTATCAGCCTCTTTTGCTTAATGCATGGTGCTCTGTACAATATGCCTTGTAAAGTACAAGGATGGGCATCCCTTGTAGGGTGTCAAAGGAGGTGTCCCCATTGGAACCGACTGTGGAGGGACAAGGCCACAGGACAGGGCTGTGTTACAATGCACTCTATCCCCATTGGCTGCTTAACAGTGCTGCAGTCCTTCTCTGGACACAGAGAAAATCAGTGTGTCTCGGGAGCAAAAGAGAATCCATGTCACACCTAGCAGGGAGTTGACTGAGACATAGTAACAGCAAAATATTTGCAAGCTTGGGATTTGACAGGCTGATCATAACTGTCCTGCAGAGGTTGCTGGAGAAGCTGATAGGTTTGGTGGGTTTGGGGAGCTAGGCAGTGGGCAGTTGGAGATTTTCTTTTTTCTTTTTTCTTTTTTTGAAAAGGATTTTTTTTTCTGCCATCTAAGGAAAGGACTCAAACAACTTGAACATCTCTATTGCTCTTCACACCAGCACCCTTGACAAAACAAACTCCTCAATAGATCTTTTCCCTAATTATCTGTTGCCTTATGCACCTATAAGAACTATATTTTTTACTACAAAAGGGCTTTGCAGATGCTTAAATTGTAGGTACAAACTCGGAGTCTAAATTAGTGGACAGGACTGTAGACTATCTTGACCTTTATACTTCTGTTAAAATTATTAGAGCCATATCAGCAAGGGACTATATCTACCTGGCTGTAATGCATACTTCAGGTCTGGGATAGCAAAACTCTGGTGGTTTGCATTCATTTTAGTTTGGAAGATTTTTCCCTGCTGTAAGATCACAAGTCCAATTAATGCTAATGCAGTTCACAAGGTAACACATGGATATAATTGAATTGCTTTTGATGTACAGTGTAATTATCTTAGAGATCAATAAGGAAGCTAAATGAAATTTGCTTCCTATGTTTGCACTGATATATTCTTCAGTCTTTTGACTATTGATCCAGAGCAGATATGAAATATTTTTCCATTTTCATTTTCTTGGACATTGTTATAACATTGCCTATCCTCATACACATTATCCAAAACACATGAGTACCACTGTCTGTTATCATTAGCAACAGTAACCACATGAAAAATCTTATGATTATTCGTTTCTCCATTAATTCTCAATGATATCTCCCAGCTGCTTTGGACTATGAGAAATGTTTCTTATTCCACTTCCACATTCTACATCAAATCTCATGAGCCCTTCTTCATCTTATTATTAATTCTTTACATTTAAAATATGAGAATTATGAAGAAATAAATTTGTGGAAGAGCTAGGAAGATCAGGTCCAAACTGACTTTCATTTTCATTAACGCTTTCTCATTCCTTCTGGGTACAGTAAGGTTTCATGGAGTTCAGTTCTTCAGTGTCTAACCAGTCTGATTTAAAATCTATTTGTGGGAAAATTGAATGATTTTTAGTGTAACTTACCTAAAAGTAATAAACATACAGGCTCTGCTACTCAGCATATACTTACTTTGTTCCTTACAGCTCTGTCAAAGCTGGGTTCAAAATAGCAATGAGTCAGTGCTTGTGCTGTACACCTCTGCCCTGTTTTGGATCCCATCTTTGGAGAGGCATATACACAATGTCTTTGCTAGGTGTATCTAGCGGGTCACCTGAAAGTAACACACCTAGGCTCAATACAAATGAACAGAGTACTGCTTGCAGAATAAGGCACTGCATAATGTAATTTCTCTCTACAGTTACCTTAAAGGAGGATGTAGCAAGGTGGGGATTGGTCTCTTCTCCCAAGTGCCAGGTGATAGGACAAGGGGGAATGGGCTGAAGTTGCGACTGGGGAGGTTTAGGTTAGATATTAGGAAAAACTTCTTTACTGAAAGGGTTGTGAGGCATTTGAACAGGCTGCCTGGGGAAGTGGTTGAGTCACCATCCCTGGAGGTATTCAAAAGACGTTTAGATGTAGAGCTTAGTGACATGTTTTAATGGAGGACTTGGTAGTGTTAGGTTATAGGTTGGACTGGATGATCTTGGAGGTCTTTTCCAACCTAAATGATTCTGTGATTCTGTAAAACAGTATGCCTGGGCTCTATGTTCACTAAAGCAAATTAGTTGTTTGGGAGGAGAAATTCTTACTCTCTGAATTGGGTCTTATTCACTTCCACATTCTCATAGCATGTTGTCATTCCTAAGAAAAAAATGGCAGTCTAAGTTTGTGCTAAAACAGGGAGTGTCTGTCTGTGAACTCTCTCACCAAGCCTAGTTTTAACTAGCTGTCCCAATTGCCTGAACTTTATCTCCTCTTGATTGTGTGGCACGAAGTGCCCAAACACAGTTTTCTGCAGATGTCAGAGACTTTTATGTCTTGGGCCAAGAGCAAATTATATTGATAACCATGCACAACTGTCTGGCCCTGTATTTCGGGACAGGATAGATATTTTATTTAACATTGCTATTCTGTATGCTAACATTCTGCATTTTACTTGATTCACAAGTGTAAGCTAAAGAAGTGCAGGAATGATCAATAACAGATGCTAAGGGATCTAATTACAGAAACTGACATAGTCACATTTTTAAATGCAAGCACACTAGTTTATTTAGAGACACACATGCGTTTTATATTCATTAGTCTTGAATATGCACCAACATGGATTAGAAAAATAAAACAGTGTGTGCCTTGCGATCTGATTTCACTGGTACTGTCTTATATTGTGTTTTGGCCAGGCAACTACATAAGGAAGTTTTTTTGTATGAATACTTTGTGCATGTCTGCTTGGTAAAGTTTCAGCAGTATAGGTGGATTCAGTTTTGTACGGCCATAAACTTTATTTATATTTAAGTCTTCTACACCCTCCCTCCCACCTTTTGCTTACCACTTAGAGAAGAAAAATAAAATAAAATAAAATAAAAAATAAAATAAAATAAAATAAAATAAAATAAAATAAAATAAAATAAAATAAAATAAAAATACNTAAAATAAAATAAAATAAAATAAAAGTTTTTCTGGCCTCTTGGCACCTTTAAGAGGATTAAAAGGAAAAAAAAAAACTCCTTATGATGTCATTTTGAAAATTTGTCTTTCAGAAAGTTCAGGAGAGGTTCCAGTTCATCTAATGCAAGCATGCAACTGATGGTTTAAGCTGTCTGCTGGAGCAGACAGTGTACTCCAAAAGGTAAGTGCTAAAGTTTCTATATAGTATATGTGAAGATGTCCGGATTGAGAATCTGCCTGCTGCAGCACTAAGTGCCCAAATTAGGTATGCAAACCTTGGCAGCTAAAACCTTCTTTAGGTTTTCAGATTTATCCACTCCTTTCTGTTGACCATGTCCTTACACTGTCAGCCTTCGTGGAACTGCTTCATTAGCTACCTATAGTAGAGAAACAAATCAGGTGTCCTGGCAGATGGTTAGGATGTCACCATGTATTTCTAACCTGGGAATTCCAACATATTTGAAGACTGGATTTTAATATATATTCTATATTGTACATACATACACATATAAATGTTTTTTAAAATACTGCAAGCCAACATTTGCAAATGATCTTGCGAGTTTGGACTGTACTATCTTTTTCTATGCACAATTTGAAATACTTTAAAGGGGCTGAATTTTCCAAGGGTGGATTGTCACTTCTGTATTCAGATCTTTACAGTTTCTCAAGCTTAATATCATAGTGCTGACACCCACTGAAAACAGAGGCCCAAATAATTGTCTTGTATTGTATTGCCTTATGTCTCTTTTAACATGAACATCTCAATTAATAGCCCTTATTTTATTAAACTAAAAGTAAAATTTTATTTCTGTGTATATCATAGGGAACCAATGAGTTCATCATAAGCTATCACACAGACAGAATCAGGCATATTCACTGTGTGTCACAAAACATACATTGTTAAGGGTCCTCTTAATTCAAGTGAAAGGATTTCATATGTTTGGGGTAGGACAAACTGAATTCCCTCACGCTATCATTATAGAAGCCCTAGCGGAAACAGGGAGAATCTTACAAGCACCATAAAGTTTCAGAGCTTACAGAAATATTTTTATCTTCCTAAGCACCTAAAAAATATTTTTTTAATTGATTTAAACTCAGTCTTCCTGAGAACATCTTTTAACAAAATTTACTAGTAAAACCTTTATAGTGGTGATCAACCTCCGTCCCTCCCTCCATTTCCTTACAAAGATAAAACATAGTTTGACATCCCAATGTTTCTTCTGGATTTCTTTTTTTCAGTCAAGCCCTCCATGCTTTTAAACTTTCTGTTGCTAATAAAAATTACTATTATGGGATCAAATGCTGCTATAACTATGAAATCTAAACTTCTGTGTGATGAAAATCAGCAAAAGCAATGCAGAGCATATTAAGCTGACAAGATAATGGTGAATAGTTTTGGATGAGGAATCATTAATATACTTATTTTAACAAATGACATTTTCTGAAAATACTTTAATTAAGAATGTCTCCTGAAAGACCTGTACACATCAGCATGGAGTCTTTTTGTAAATTCTCTATATTGCTTTGCTGAAACATAGACCTTTTTGCTAACCCATTTGCTTACACTGGCATATGAAAAAACAACAACAAAAGAACCGGTTTACTGTCTATTTAATTCCCCCTTGCATAGATTATGCTTTTTTCTATTATTATTTTTTTCCCAGGGAATGAATTTGCAATGTAATTGTGGTAAAGTTTCACTTTGTGTTCAGAAAAAAGTTCTGTTCTGTAGCAGAAACAGGACATTCCAAGGTGTCCTGCTCTTCAAGTGTTTGTAAAGATGCTGGTTCCTAAACACAAGTAGGCAGGAAGCAAAAATAGGTAGCTTTGTATAGCATTAATTTATAAGAGTTGACTGTACTTCAAATGCAGTTTTTCCTACCATCTAGATTAGATTCATCAGTAGCCAATCTAAATGTCTAATTGAAGAGTAGCTTTCTGAAGAGTCTGTAACTGTCGCTTGGCTTCATCCTTCTCTGTTTGTTCCTAAGGTTTCTTTCCTCTCTTGTTTTCCTTCTGAAACAACAATGCACTCTATTTTGGGGTTGCTAGTCATGATTCCAGGAATGGGAATCCAACTCTTGAGTACAACAGGCTTTACATAGTAACTTCTTGGCAGAAATTCAGAAATGCTTTGACCAAAGGGAAGGAAAAAAGGACCCAGAATAAGGGTAACTTGAAATGAAAGACACTCACAAAAAAAGTGGGGGGGAAAGAAAAAAAAAAAAACATAAAAAATACCTTTAGAACATGAAACACTGAAGAATTGAGATAAATTGTGATATTTGTTTTTCATGCCTAATTGAAAGCTTTTTGCTACTCTATCACCAAGTATCATGAATACTAAGATACTTCTCTTCTAAATGTGTATGTGTATATGGGAACATTCTAAGCCCAAGCTTGCCAAACACCAAGTCCTTCTGTTTGCTCTCTTTTTAAAATTAACTCTTGATGGAGGAATGGTTCCATTCAGCAAGGGAAAGAGTTTAAGGTTTCCCGAAGTCTGGAGAATTAGCATAAGAATAGTCCTGGAAATGATGAACTGTCTAAAAAGATTATTCTGCTAACAAACAAATGGTTCACTGTTCAAGGGTACCTGCCTGGACCCAGCATCTCTCTCCTCCCCCACAACCTCTACCCCCTTTAACACTGGAGAGACTTCTTTGGAGGCAGAGCCATAAAGGGAAATTTGGGATTTTGGCACCTGAATGTGTCTCTTTCAATATCTTCCTCCACAAATTTCTTTCCCTCTTTCTAGTTATTTCTCCCTATGCTTTGCCCCACTAATCATCCCCTCTTCTTGAAATGACTATCCCAGCAAGCAGGATGTGGCCACCTAATATGGCGCTTCTCTTATGCCTTGTAAGGCTTTAATTTTGTCTTGCAACAGTCCTTTTTGGGCTCTAAAAAGTAAATCTATTTCCCCCCTTCCACCTTTACTATGCCTCCTACATCCCCAAATCAGTTCAGAGAGAAAGAATAGCAATGCACAGGTAACAACAAAAGACACTTTTCCGAAGAAATGACACACCCGGCCAAGGTGAACTGTCTCTCTTCTTTCAGCATACGTTTATCTGTTGCTAAACACAACAAAACAGCTATCATATTTTAAAAACAGTCTTGTTCAAACTATTTAATAAAGTGTAGTGTATATTTATGACTCTTTAACCAGAAAACCATACCCTAATGGATATATTTCAAGTTCCTGACCCAAAACCCTTAATTAACTGTAAAACCAACATTCTCAATTCTCATTCTTCTTCAGAGAAGTATTATGTTAGCAGATCTGGAAGTTAGTTCTGAAGGGGGCTGTTTTTATAGTACCACAGATCCGGGGAGGCAGGGGGGTTCAAGAAAACATCCACTACTAGCACCAGTGAGAAGCACAGCTCTATTTGTTTGTTTGTTTGTTTGTTTGTTTGTTTTTTAAAGCCCTAATGACTATTTTTTTATTCCAAAATCACAGAGTACCCCTTTCACCTGATGATTTTTGTTCCGTCTTCAGCATACTTCCTTTCCTGCTTCATCATTCATCAGCTATGTGGTCACCAATTTTAAATGGGAGACTCTCAGTTACCAACAGAGAATATCATTGTAGATCAAAACTTCTCCAGCTGATAAGTTAATTTGTCAGTAAGGCGGCTCGGCAGTCCTTTTGTTTTGTATGGAATTTTCCAGACAGTCCTCACAGCTGACACCACAGAAATGAAGATCACCATTTACTACGGGCCTTCAGTCTTGAGGGAGGTCCTAAGAGAAAACACAGATGACATATTTTTCCCTGTGTCCCCAAGGTCTCTATACCTACAACTATCTCTGTTCTACTGTCTGATGGAATATGTTTGATCATACTGCCAATGTATGGATGCATGCCAAAAAAATGTGTATGGCCATTAAGAAACACTTGTTCTCTGGCTGAAAGGGCCCCTTTACACGTCTGTCCTGAAAAACTAGCACAAAAGCTTAATCTCCAAGATATGACAGCTAACAAACTCATTACAATCCATATGGGGGAGGGAGCAAGTGGGATACACCACGGAGACCAAATAGCTCACATGTCCACTAAATCTTCACATCAAAACAGCAAGCAGAAGAAAGCTTTGGAGCTAGTGAAATGAACTTTTTATCAAACTAGGCATAGATAGCTGTGCTGAGGAAACTACACAACACAACACAGCATCTGGGATGTGGAGCTTCTGTTAAAAACCATGTGGAGCGCTGTGAAGCTCAGCAAATTGAAACATATTGAATTAGCATGAACACCACTGACTGAAGAAATCTTACCTGCCAGATCGTCTCCCCTGTTGTGACCAGGTTTTGCCCTATGCGAATTGTAAGGTGAAGGAAACAGGGTGGAGCAAGCATGTGCTTGCTTCGGCAGTCCTCTGACAGCATATAGACTATGCCAGTTAGAACAGCCTGGCTTTGGTCTAAGTTGGTCTGGGCATGACCTGAGGAATCAAGAACACAATACTTTCTTATTCCTTCTATGCTATGCAGAGCTTTGGTATAGCAAGGTGCTTCACATAGCACACATGCTCCATAGACCTTTTTTTTTTTTTTTAAAGTGACCTTCACCTCTCATACTGGTGTATATAGACAAGTGAAATAATGGCAAGTCACTTTTCCATTTGTGACACTACATTACGACAGCTGTCCAGTGTAGTTTTCTCCAGTGTTGCTCTAATGGTCTTAAAACTAACCCTTGCTCTAATTCATGTTGCTTGGTATGCAGAAGGGACTAGCAGGACTTGCCAGGAGGAAGAATGGATGGAGACAGAACTTTGGATAGCTTCTGCATGTTTGCTTTTTCACTCTGAACTTCTAAGGAAAAGGAAAAGCAGAGTATGTGCCTCTGCATTTATTCCTGGGAAGGACCACTGGTGATGGCAATGTGCACGGAAGAGCAGCAGTGACTATGCTGCAAACATGCCTCTGCTTCCTCTGCTGCTCCCTCACTGCTTCTCTCCCCCTACGTCCTTTTGACCACAGCATCACTGCAGCTGTCCTTTTATCTTTCTCTATTTCATTTTGGAAACACAATTCAGTTCCCATTTCCAGGCAATATTTGAGGCCGTCACTTTGATTCTGACGAGCTGTGGAAGTGAGAGAACCAGACCTCCATTCTGACCCCCCTGGTCCTGCTTCTTCTTGGCCCTGGACTGTCAGGATCACAGTTGAGGCAGCCGAGGATTAATTACAGAGCTGTGCAAGAGAGGAGACCTGTGGTAGTGGAATTATTGCTGACATTGCAAAATATTCTGGCTGCTTTTAGCCACAGGGCCTGATCCTGTCAGCAAGCCACATGCAGACCTCCCATTAGCTCTCTGGGTGTTCCACAAGCAGGCGGACGGGGACTATCAGCCCCTCTCAGAAGCGTCTAATAGTTCTGCATAGGACTATGAATGACACATACCAACATGCGATTCTCCACATGTAATGCAAATTCAGCCTTACTGCTGAAGTGTTGCAGTAGATGGAGGAACAGGCTTCTCAGATCCTTTCCCAGACTTTTATGATTCAGTGTAGTTAACTGGAAATGCAAAAGCCAGTCGAGTCACTGGGTAGCTGCTCATATGGAATTTTGATGCATCTGTAAAGGGGAAAGAAGTCAGCTCGTAGCATACCTTCTGCAATCAAAGGCATGCTGGGCAGTAAAGCTAATTGCATTACTCCGTGTTCAAACAAAAAAGCTTGAAAGCAGTTCTGTCTAGCTATGTGAATATGTGCATAGAGCTTATGTTTATGACTACTACAGTAAAGTGAAAATATCTGTCAATGGCAAAAAAAAAAAAAATTATAAAAGAAAAAAAAAAAAAAAAAAAAAAAAAAAGAAATATGTCAGTACTATCTCACGGGGAATTTTCCCTCCAGTTTCTAACCAGTAATATGCTCCATTCATTTGTCCTTTAAGACATTTTCAAATAAACAGTTTCTTGATCATAAAACAAACCACGACACACACACACACACACACAAAAAAAAAAACTGCTAATGATTCTGTCCTCTGTACGAGTAATGGGNAAAAAAAAAAAAACAACTACCGATACAAGACACTCCATTGCACATGCTGCATCTCAAGGGAAAGGATGAGACAATAAACAGCACAACAGATGTTATTCACGTTGCTTCATGCACTGCTGGAAGGCTCTCAAACACTACAGTTCTGAGCATGGCAAAACAGCCTATAGACATAAAGTTGGATCACAATGATATATCTTACTTAGGACAAGAAAATGAAAATGAAATTAATTACTTATACATTCATAGACACAGTATTAAAATACGTAATAAACTTGAATCCTTTCCACCTCCCTACAGCCCTCACAATAAGATGTTGATATGACACTTTAAGAATCTGGTAACTAGTAAAGATTTCAGA
Organism: Anseranas semipalmata; assembly: GCA_013399115.1. Taxonomy (NCBI): domain Eukaryota; kingdom Metazoa; phylum Chordata; class Aves; order Anseriformes; family Anseranatidae; genus Anseranas; species Anseranas semipalmata. Next base: position 135,121 of record VXAA01000709.1, read on the forward strand.
TTATTTAACATTTCTGAAAAGAAATATCTATGCAAAATAACAACCTTGGTAATGGCTTATAAGGGGTATCTGGAACTGTGCTAGCTTTGAATCATGGAGTTTCAAGGGAATTTTTTATTACAGTTTTGGCTTCAGTGCACTCACACCATGTGGGTTTTTGCTTTGAGTTTTAGGTTTGAATGGACCAAGTACTTCAAAGCAAGACTCTAAATCAGGAAAATGCACTGAGTTTCATATGCTTTCCACTCAAAACCATACCTTGGCCCAGACTCCCTCAAAATTGAGCCCAGCCTCGCTTGAAACTCAGCCCACGTTTGTTGAAAACATTTACAAATCCCATCAAAACTGGCCTGAGTTCCAAGTTTGTAATAAAATCCAAACCCAAAAGTTCTGCCTGGCCTCAAACGTCTCTCTGTTCTACTAATTTCCACTTGTTTCCGTTAAAAAGAAGAAAAAAAAAAAACTTACAATTTGTGCTGATTTCTGCCTGTTGCACTGGTAAATCTGGACTAACTCCATAAACTCATCCAAGTTATTTCAGATTTGCACCAGGTTAGGTGCAAGCAGGTTCAGTATAGCTTTTATTAAGACAAAGGTGGGAAGCTGGATATATTCCAAGGCCAAAACTCGCAAATGCAATACATGTCTTTCTGTTAACAAAATGCAATTGCAGTCTGTAGGCATACAAGCAAATCCTTCTGGGTTCGCATGTGGTGCTCGAAGCACCTCACCAAGGTGCAGTGCCAAGGGGCAGAGTCCGCCTTGCCGAGCTTGGGCTGCACTAGCTCCACCGCTCTGCTCCCTGCTGCCCCTCCTGCCAAAACCAGCCTTGGCTCCTGGGTAAGCAGGCTCAGGGACTGCTATTTGTTTTCATCTCTGTCAGCCCCTGACGAGCAAGACTGAAAGCAATGATGTTGGCTAACAGGACAGAACAGGAACATGCAGCTGGGGACACCAGACTGGGTGGAGAGTGCGGGAGCCAGGGTTTAGAGTGGCTTAAGGGGCCATGAAACCATCCCTGGTCTTGCAGAAACAGGACTGCATCAACACTAAAGTCTCTGCATTCACCAGAGTCTACGGTCTCACAGTACATCGCAGATTTGCCCATGCATAAGCTATCCCGCGACATTAAGAATCAAGTCACCAACACACCTATCACCTGATCTGCCACCGGGTCATATTGTCTGAGGAAAGCCCTTCATGATCAAAAAAGCTTGCAGCTATCACTCACAGTGAATCCAGCCACCACACCATACAACAGATCTATCCCAAGAGGAGATCCTAGTGAGGACAAGACAGGCGACGTCGCAACACCCACATCGGGACTGTATGATTGCAAAGTGATTTTAGGTTGGAAGTGTGGAGGCAGAGGGATGTAATATGACAGGTAAAATACAAAGGCAGGCAGATTTTTGGTCTGGGCACTCGTAGACCGAGTGTCCCTTCTGTTCTCACACCATCATGGATCCTCAAGCTGAAAGCTCACCCTGACTCAGTTATATTGCAAACAGAGGCGGGACTCACACAGTCCTGCCTCTCAACACCAGTCCCTTCTGCTCTGCGTTTCACTCTCTCCTGTTCTGTCGGGTGGAAAGGGAGCTTACGAGACTATGAAATCAGGTCTGGGGAGGGGGGTTTGTGTTTTCATCCTGTTTGAACACACGAGGTTTACTCTGCCCATCTCACACCGTTCTCCACCTCGCCCTTCATCCCCCCGGTTAAATAGCGCACAGCTCTGGGAAGCGCCGGCCGACCACGACAGCGGCCTTTCCCCACACCGAAGCACGGCGAAGCGGCTCTGGCAGCTCGCTCCCGCGCTTTCCTGTCGCTCGGTGGAAGTCCGGCCACGGTGCTGAGCCGCTCCGTCCNGGTCAGACAATAGGACCAGAAAGAATGGCTGCTTCCTTCCTTCCTGTCGAGTGTTCTGCCTGAGTGAGCAAATTCAATAGCACTTCGCTTCGCAGCAACACCAGGCTCTCGCACAGGCGAAAATCAACAAAGAGCCATTCTCGGGCATTTCCAACTGCACCTAAGCCAAGGCACTGAGCTGTGGAGCCATCCGGCGCGGGGGGGTGGGGGTAGACGGAGCTCGAGGGCGTGCGGCCAGGCACAGTAAANCTCGTTACCGTTTGTGGAAAAGACCATTTTTTTTTTTTTTCTTAAACGTTGGGCACCGAGCGGTTTGGTTCGCCATCCCACCCCCGACCCTGCCATTTATTGTGTTGAGTGTGTTGGTTTTATGTTGTTGTTTTGTTTTGTTTTGTTTTGAAGTACCGCTGAATTCGCTGTTTTAAACCCCTCCATACAGGCTGGTTGAAGGGTGCTATAAGGTATTCAGGCGTAACTAAACTCGGGAAGGTGACACAAGGGTTGCTGTGTGCAAAACATAAGCCTGCCGCTTTCTTCCGATTCAAGCAGTCGCACATTTGAATCACAGGACAACAGTGAAAATCAAATAGGTGTCAGGCAAGGAAAATAGCCATGAAAAGCAGGTAAGCAGATGACAAAGATTGTGCTCGAGTGGGTTTAAACCGAAACATTGTTCCCTGTAAGTTTCCTATAAATAAGGTAAAATAATAATTACAGATTGTGGGTTTTATTAGTGTCCAGCTCTCTTCTGTCTTCCAGACCCCACTCTTCAGTTCAGCGCTGTGCCAGACTGAGAGGGAACATTGTGTCACCAAAAGACAAGGACCCGGGATGCGTATGCCCAGAGCTGCCAACCAGAAGTCACGCTTTTTGTAAGCCCTGAGCTTCTCGATCTTTAGGGCCCCTGAACAGGGTTCAGTGCCTGCAGTTCTCCCTGTGCAAAAATAAAGAGTGCACTTGTTTCCCTGCTGCCTCTTCAGCATAGTTTGGACATTGCTGTGTAGTCGATCCTGTGGGATTCCAGTGCTTATGCAGCGAGGCATCTCCTCTTATATGAGCGTGGCATAGGAGGTGGCTGTACCAAGGGACATATTCTTGGGAACATCTGGGTTTGTTGATTCAGCATGTGTGAGAAGCGGAAGGGAAAAGTATCTCAGAAAAGAAAAGCTTACATGGGATCTTTGGAGTGATCTCTCTCTCTCTTTCTCTCTCCTAAAAAGCTAGATTTTTTGCTTTTTGTCTTTGAAATGAGCAAAGGAAGATTTTGCACTTGCCTGCTGCATCTGTTTTCTCAAGCAAAGACCTGTTTGTTTTTCCCATTGTGTCTGAACCATATTTGAAACAGACCACTGAGCCAAGTTACATCAAGCCTGTTTCTTTTCGTTTCTACTTCTGAACTATGACAGATTATCCTAACCCATCTGCAGGCATGATTAAAAATATTAAAATCATTTTTACTTTTCTTTTGAACTGTCTTTGATATAGTATTTGCTGTCAGATAATCTATAGAGTTTTAACATCTGGTAATGTAAAGTAGTATGTTATTGCAGCTGAAGAAAGAACTATATAGATATTTTTATAGCAAGTTTTTTGTGGCTTCCAGTACTGCAATTGTGGCTTTAGTTTACAATAAACTTGTGGTGGTACAGTTATAACTAAATTATTCATTTTTATGCATCAAAACATAGTTTACAACCCAGAAAAAAAAAAAAAAATCTCAGCACAGAGGATCTTTATTAATATATACATACTGCTTACATGCTTATGATAAGTGACATTCAAACATGTCATCACCTAATCTTAGAAAACTAGCTCAGACAACTTTCTGTTAAGCAATAACCCATAAATGACAAAACAACATCTATTTCTGTCATTGCAAAGTGAAGGCTAGATTACTGTAGCTGAAAGATTTTTGTCTTTCTCCGAGATGTTTCAAAAGCAACATGTAGAGAAAAATTAACAATCAAAAAAGGACAGCTGTATGGGTTTTCATCTTTTAGAATTGAGCATCAATGAAAATTCGTACAGTTTCTAAATACAGCTGATGTAGTTGTATCCATTAATGTTTACATTCTGATTCACTACAGAAAGATAACAGCCACTAACTTTATATGAGGCCCAGTCCTGGTTAAGTTTGCTTTGGTTTGCCTTGGTTGTTTTAACCAGTGCAAGAAGCTCATGATACCATGCAGATGGTTTACGTCTAGCAAAAGGACTAACCTAAGAGCATGTGGTATGCATCCCAATTAATTTTTATCCAAATTCAGGCAAAACTTCCCTAAGGAAGTGTTATGTTATTATTTGTCCTGTGGAAAAAAAAAAAAAAAGAAAATGCAACCAAGAGTAAAGAAACTCATTTAGTCCAAAGGTTACCACCTCCAGTCTGTACTCTGATTGCCCTAGATATGATATTTGTAAGAATTTTGTTTAAACTGTTTACACTTGATATTCTCTGGACACGACAGGTACATTCCCCACTCACTTCAGCCAGAAGCATGTATCACCATAAGGAGATTTCCAGCCTCAAGTTTCACGTTCAGGTATGTCATATTAACTCGGAGGGCAAAACCAAGCAAACTATCAGATTCTGACATCTGGGAAGGTGGTTGTTAAACATCAATAGCTCAGCCCCCTTCCTTTTAGCACCTTCTGTTCTTTGAAAATGGTCTGGTGCCTCTTTTTATTTTATAATCTCCACTGTAGTCAGGCTAGAGAGAGGTCAGATGAGTCAGATGCTGATTAAACCAACAGAACTGAGATAATTTTTGACACTTATATAACCTCCCACTTTCATTTTAGTAGTTTGCTTATTCCTCAAGCAGTACCCACTAAAACGTCCCACAGGGTTCTCAGGAATATACCATTTTAGACTGTATAGTAAATACCCTAATTAGCCCCATGACATCTGCATTCCTTACAGTCATTTGGTACGTTTATTTTCAGATCACACCTGTGAGGTAGAAAAATACTTTTCCCAACTACTGCAGCTGGGAAGTGTGGCAGCAGAAAGGTTAGGCACGTGAGAGGTGGTGGTAGCCAGACTAGCTAAGGCACTCATGGAAGAGTAGACAAAGCAGCTCAGGATGCACAAGTCTGCCTAGGACCCTCAGCATTTAACCCATATTGAAGCAATGCCACTGCAGTGATTCCCATTTGCAGTCCCCAATTTATAGTAAATGGTTTGCTGAACTATTTAAAACAAAGTTGTCACAATGGTGCTTTTGATTAAAAATTTTATAGGGGGCCATAGTGGCCTTTGAAAACAGTGGGGGTTGACAGTGGTCTGCTGGTGCTGCTAAAAAGTTCAGGAATGCTGAACTTTAAGGTTAGGTTGTCTGATTGCAGTGCAAATATATGCTAAGTGACTTGCCCAAGGTCATTTGTATTATGATATCTATAGTAGAGCAGGAGCTGAACACTGATTTTCCATAGCTGTGGTTAGTGCTCTAATCTCAGCTATGAAAAGAAAAAATATTTTCTAATCTGACTAAGTATGTTGAATTGTATTTTAGGCAAAGTTTAACTGGCAATACAATATACATAAGTAGGCTAATAAGCATATCAGGAATCTCCATCTTTACTTCTTCCCTATGTGAACACTTGAACTGAAATAGGAGTTCATTTTAATTTACACCTTCTGCCGTTTTTGGTGCAGACTCCAACCCAAGAATTGAAATGGGACATGCTTGTTCCAAATAAGAGGAATCACAAACAGTTTTGCACAGAAGGAATGAATTGTCTGACTTGAAACCACTTGTGTTTCTGCCTACATGAGAAAGTTGCACAGGTTAACTGAAGAAGTGGTTTAAACTAATCTAATTAAACTGCATTTAATGGCAGGTGGAGGTCTGTTACACGTATTTGGATTAAACAGAGTTTGCAACTATTTAACTTGGTGACTTTTGAAAAATTGTGTGTGACTTTGTTCTATAGACAAAGACTGCTATTATTAGGGTGCACATTTCTGCATAACCCCAATGTCAGAACTCAGAGGAAGCTCTTCTCCTTCAGGTCTATTTGCTAGCATAGCTCATGAAATTGCCACTCTCTTGCTTTCCATAGGCTAATAAGTCATGGGGCAGACTGCCCTTCTCAGAGAACTTAATGGCTTGTCTATATTGCTAATACACTAATATTGCAAAATGACTTATGATTACTCTGATCAATATTTAGTCCCTTTTCCAAAAAAAAGCTGACCGTACTCATTCTAAGAGATTTCCAGCCTTCCGTTATCTGAGAAACTGCAAATATATATATATTTTTTTCAAATGGAAGGGAAGGAAGTCTGTCTTTAGGTCATTGCATTTTGGTTGGGTCTTATTGAAACAGAATTTGAACACTTAGAATAAGTAAAAATTTTGGAAATTGTGGCTTAAGAAAGCAAAATCTAACAACAGAACTGGCAGTGGTGTATGGAACTTCACTCAAGGGATCATAGAGTCTAAAGGAGCAGCCCTTTTCATACCCAAAAGACTGCCATACAGTCATTTGTGGAAGCCTACACAAGAGCGAGTGGATGAAGTACCATATCGTAAAGTATGTCATAAGCTCAGAGAGAAGGGAGACATTAGCAGGTAAGCTGCCTTTCATTTTTGCTCACAAAACGAATCATGGGCACAGATTTGAAGATCTAATATTTAAGTGCTTAGTTGTATCAAAAGCAACTTACACCTGCAAAAGCAAAATGCCCCTTTTGCAAATTCACCTTTTGTGTGTGGAGTTAGGGTGAGAACTATTGTCGTGCAATAGTTCATGAAATGGAAAATGACTGCCTACATGTTTTGTTGCGTCAGGTGCTTTCTGCAGTTGTCTGGTTTACCATGCGACAAAGTACAACAAGCTGATACACCCAGCAGCATGAAATGAAAGTGCTCCGTATTAAAAAGTGCAAACAACCCAACCATTTTTAAATATAGGCAGAATCTATAATAAGCAGTAAAATACCCATGCCTCTCACGGCTAATGAGTATTCCCATCTGTAATGGTCTGCCACATCCCTGGTTAATTAGAAACTAAATTGCTAACATCTCTAATTATTCATAATGACATTCTTTTGCGTCTGTTAAATTAGTTATAAAAATGATTAGCATAAGAAATGCTCAGCTTTGAAATACTAGTCAATAAGTCAAAAAGCCTCTGTTTGCCTATTTAATCTAATGAAAGGTATTTTATCTCGCATAGCATCTAAGTGCACAGGCAAAATTAACCCTGTGAAAGTAAATGGTTTTATCAAACAAAGAAAAGCTGAGTTGCACTGCTATCATTTACATGTACAGACTGTTTCCTTTAATAAACATATTCCAGAATACTATACATACTTTGAATATGTTACATAATTTTCAGGGCAACATGAAAAACTTTGCAAAACATATGTTGTGTTTTAATGTATTAACAAGATGATGACCCAACTGTCTCCCAGGCTTTTCAGGCACTTGACTAACCTATTTGCTTAAAAGGTGTATATGAACAGGCAAGTTTTCACAGGGTGTCATTTTCCATATAATCAGGAGGGCTTTGTGCTAAATTGTATAAGAAAGCATTCAGGGTTAAAATTCAGCATGACTCTCCCCCAAACAACCCTTCCTGCACCTTCACCCCCACTCCCACTTAAACCCTTTTGGAGGTTCCTGCCCTCCCCTCCCTGTTCTCCTCTCAGAAGCAAACTCATCACCATTAGCACACAAATGCAAAATAACCAGCCTAGGCCTCTTCCCAGGAATACAAATTAGGGGCAGGTAGTTGAAGAGCTTAGAAAGCTGAAATAGCGAAGTTCACAATGAAAAGGATGAATAGATGAGAGACTGAAAGTGGGGTAAAGTGTTCAGCTTTTGTCATTTAAAGTGACGTCTTTAACTCTTTGCCTTCATGAGGCTGCTCTTCACAAAAATAATAATGAATTGCAATTAAGACCTGAAGGACAAAAGGGAATTATGTGTGAGGAAAAAAGAAAAGAAAAAGAAAAAAAAAGAAAAATTATGATGACATGAAGAAGATTTTTTTTTTCCTTCTGCAGTATATGAATATCTGTCTGGAAAGCAGAGAGGATAGTTTTAGAACTGTCATTGTTTAATGTGACAATGGTGCCACTGTAGATAGTGAAACCAATGATGTCATCAAAGCAGCTGGAGAAAAGTTTGTGATGGCTCATCAGATCTCCTAAATTTATATCGACTCCTGCAGCCCCAAGGATACTTCATGTTCTGTTCCACTTTTTGGGACACGTTACTCTTTCTTACTGAAACAGGAGATATTTTAGATGTAAAGTTCTGTTAAGTTTAAAGTTATTTGGCCTTCATTTATAGAAAGCTCTTGGGAATTTAAGTCTCATCTTCTCAGATTCAGCTGCATCTCTGGACTTGACTGTCATGTATTTGTCCCCTGCTGGAACAAAGTTCCGTTTTGTAGCAGAGACCAAATCATAGCTCAAATCATAGTAAGAGTAAGGGTTTTAAACATTTTCTTTGACATGTATTATTTATGGATACGGTATCCTGCTGTTAGTGGAAAACAGAATAGTACTTGAAGATGAGCAGTTCTTTAAACAAGCCCTCTGATCCATCTGAATGTGGAGTTTTGGATAGGGACCCAAATTAGGTGCAAAAGCTTTGATCCATATTTTCTCTTACCTCTCAAGTTATGAGAGCTCCTCAGAAAGCCTAGAAAAGTATTTCTCCCATTTATTACTGTGACAGTATTTCCAAGAAAATTTGCTCATTGGATCTCCATTTTAACTCACGAAAAGTACAAAACTAAAGGTAAGCCATCTCTGTGAAAGCTTGTGTCAGGCCATGTAAGATGGATCCACGTGGGACTGTAGTATTTGGCACAGGATTGCATCAGTGCTTAAACAGCAATGTTACCAGTGGCGTCTGGAAAAGATGTCGTTTAAACATCTCCCTGATTGTCCCTCTGCACTTGACTCTGGTGAGGCCGCACCTCGAGTCCTGTGTTCAGTTTTGGGCCCCTCACTATAGGAAGGACATCGAGGTGCTGGAGCAGGTCCAAAGAAGGGCAACGAAGCTGGTGAGGGGTCTGGAGAACAAGTCCTACGAGGAGTGGCTGAGGGAGCTGGGGTTGTTTAGCCTGGAGAACAGGAGGCTCAGGGGCGACCTTATCACTCTCTACAGGTACCTTAAAGGAGGCTGTAGCGAGGTGGGGATTGGTCTCATCTCCCACACACCAGGTGACAGGACGAGGGGGAATGGGCTGAAGTTGCACCAGGGGAGGTTTAGGTTAGATATTAGGACAAACTTCTTTACTGAAAGGGTTGTGAGGCATTGGAACAGACTGCCCAGGGAAGTGGTTGAGTCACCATCCCTGGAGGTATTCAAAAGACGTTTAGATGTAGAGCTTAGTGATATGGTTTAGTGGAGGGCTTGGTAGTGTTAGGTCATAGGTTGGACTAGGTGATCTTGGAGGTCTTTTCCAACCTAAATGATTCTGTGGTTCTGTGAAACATAGATAAGGAAAAACTAAATTGCAAAGATAAAAATAAATAATGAACCCTCAAATATTTATGACAAAAAGATAAATTAATGATATTAGAAAGCTTTGCTCTAAATGACTAGTGAATAACTAACAAGTATTCTGACATTCTGACATTTGTCAGCCTGAGGATTATACATCTATTTTCTGTTTTTATCTGGGATGTTCTTTTTTATTACAGCCAGTACATTACTGAAGACATTAATGGTTCCTCATACACTATAATAGCTATTTTTACTTTGCAACATTACTGAATTTAATAACAAATATACTTTGTGAAAATTTTGCCAAAGGACACATTCATGCAACACTTCTGACTTCAAAGTATGGAAGCTTATCCAAAGTTTACAAGGACCTTTAATTTTATGAAAGAAAATTGAAAATTTCACAGGCTGTCTTGTATTTCCTATACCAATAGCCAGTATTTCTTGCTTACATTTTAGAAATATCAAAGTTCAAGTTCTTCTTAAAATCAGAAGAAACATATTAAAATAGGAGAATAATGAAGAAAATAAAAGACGACAGAACACTACTAAATTAGCTTTTCAAAAAGAGTTTACGTCAATTCCAGCTATTGTACTTTCATGACAGTTTATGGGTGTGGGAGGAAAAAAATCTCATTTTATTTGCATTGTTTTACCCATTCTCTTTGTTGAGGATTTTTTAGTTCCATGATGATTACTTGACATTCCATATTCATTGTTTACTGTGACATAAAAAAAAAAAAAAAAATCAGCTATTTAGCAGCTTTAGGGTATGTCTACAGGGACAGGTACAGACAGATGCAAGCTTGTCTGTCTGTTCTTCAAAATGGCCAGACAGGAGCCAGCTCTCATCCAAGTCATATATAGACACATTCACATGGCACTTGCGTTTGAGGTAACAAGCATGGTTGAGCAACCCGCATGCAATTACTTGACTTCGGACAGGAGCTGGCTCTGACTGACCAGGTCAGGGCATAGCCAGAGGATCTTGGGTTTTCTTGTGCTTGTCCAAGCAGTCAGGCTGCAAAAAATCTTCCAGTGCAAATAAAGGCACAACAGTGACAGCCGAAAACAGCACTTTCAACATCCTTATAACGTAAAGGATAAAATCTTAAGACATATTTTCTTTATAGTAATACAAATTTGGATGCTTTTCAGCAGTCTCACAGCTTTATATATATATATATATATATATATATGAGTTAAAGCTTTATTCTTTGGTTACATTTTAGAGAAGATACATCTATTACAAGATGTTGTGATTAATTCAGCCCTAAAAGCATCCCAATAAGAAGTTTTTTGTGGCTTTCTTCATTTGACCTTTCCTTTGATTTCTTAAACATGTTTTAGTGCTTTGTTCTTTCTTGTATCAAAAAAAAAAAATCAAACTAAGGTGCTTAGATTTTGTTGTAGTTGATGGAAATATTAACATTTATTCAGAACTACTCATTTTCCTTAGTATGCCTAAATAAATGTTTCCAACTCTGTGGTCTATTCCAGCTTGAAAACCCCCGCTGAAGTCAATAGGAACTGAACACGTGTATCAGAAGTCAAACTTTGCATCTTCATGTTTTCTAGAGCATTTTTAAAACCTTCTGAAGGAGCACCCATATAAAATACATTCTGAGGTAAGCCCCATAAGAAGAACAAAAGCGGGTATTATTTAACAGCCTCACCGAAATGCAGCGGATCTGGAATAAATCAGGAAGAGTTTGGAATGGATTCATTGGAAGGGTGATGCTTCTGTTTAGCTTTCCGTTTTTTACGGGAAGAATTAGAAATGTCATTTGGCAGATGTCTATAATGTTTTTGGAACTGGAAGGAAATTTGGCTTTTCCATTTGGTGTGGGTGGATGTTCCTCTAGGCCACATTTAACATGTAAAATGAGAGAGGTGGGTTTGAAACCCTTCCTAAAGGGAGACCTGTAGCTGCATGTTTTGCAGACTTACCTTAGAAAATCCTCTGCCAGCAACCTGCATACCTGCTCCATATATTACCCCTAGGGAGATGGCCCTAAGCATCAGTTTCACCTTTTTTTGCAGCATCAAGATTCAAGCCAAAAAAATCAAAGTATCAGGATTCAGAGCAAGAAGAAATCAATAGACCAGATAAACTGGTTTATCCTCCTTGCTTTTTGCTGCTGTGCAAAGGACTTATAAACATGGTTTACCCAGCCAGATTCCAACAGTGCATCTAACCTTATCTGCATTTTCTGCCACTAAGTACATCTTGATTTATGTTTGCCATTGTTTGATGGCTGTCCTATCTGTCCCATCCTGAGCAGGATGCAATTCTAATCTTTCTGGATTTGGGGGGCTGCTGCTGTAAAACTAATAATAATAACTGACAAAGGAAAAGAGAAAGCTCATATATGTTGTATATGTTGCAGGAGACAACCGGAAGTTTCAAACAGTACCACACAGTGCTAAGTGAAAAGTTATTACTCTGAATAAGATACAGAGGGACTTGAACATTTCATCAAACACATTGATGAAAAGTCTAAATTTACTATGCCCCAATATTGACATAGGTCTCACTTCCCATGAGAGGAAACTCTAAAGCTTAACTCTGTTGCTGTTCACACATTTGCCTTACAGCAAAAAGATGACACTGCTAAGATTCTTGTATCTTGCATCATTCTTGAAAATTCTTGCAGGAATTGGAACTGCAAAGACAAGGAAACCAATCTGGTTAATATTTCTTTTCTGCAACTTGACAAAAGCATAGGCAGGAGCAAAAGAATAGTAAATGTCTATAGAAAACAGTGAAGCTTACTGCAGAGAACCTAGAAACATATGTACCCAGTTAGATGAATTTGCTTTGTGCTGCACCTGAGCTAATAACCCCTGCTGAGAGGTTCATAGTACAGGTTAAGTGCTGCAACACAATCAAGGAATTATAGATCAAAGTATAGATCAGTCAGTGTACCTTCAATCCTCATAAAGATATTGAAATACATCTATAACAGTCTGTTTGCAAGTGTTTAGGGTGAAATTAATCTTAGCTTCTTTGGACAGCTAAACATTAGATTTATAGTCTGACTGTGGAACTCCTTGCTGAGGGATACTGTAGACAATAGTTTCAGAACATTTTAAGAAAGTGGGCTTTAGAAATTAATAGATGGGTCATTAAATGCCATTAAAACACTATACTGGGTGCAGGAAGTTTCTGCGTTGAAAATTACTCAGTTATGGGAGAGAGTTCCCAGGGTAGTATCCGCACCAGCTAGCATGTTTTTATGTGCATCCTACTTCTGTAAGGGGTAACATAGCATATGAATCTATTTGGGGGCCTTATGAATCTATTTGTCTGACCAAAGGTGGCTGGTCTTACATTTCTGTGGTAAGACCCAGTTATGTTTTTGCACTAGAGTCAATGGAGATATAAGCCCTTCCACAGGATGTTCTAGATGTAATCATCATAAAATATATGTGCAGCTGATTGAAAGATTATTATTATTATTATTATTTAGGAATCAGAAGCCTGTAAAGGGAGGCAATAACAATCTTCCTGCTTATAGTGGGTAACATATCAGAATAGGGACTCAGTAGGAAATCCTTCACTAAGATTGGTTAGGTACAACTTAGACAAATATCTGCAAGGAGTGGTTGCAGTACATGTAGTCCTTTTTACTGTAAAGGATTGCATTAAATGACCTTTAGTGATTCAGTACAGTCCTGCCTTTTTCTACACACCTGGAAAAGTTTCACTGACACTGTTATTGGACAGTGTGTTTTATAAGCCATGAAGAAACTTTCTACTGAAGCTCTGTGTTATGCTCCATGAAAGCTGTGCTCAGGGAATTATTTTTGATGATAGCTGGACTGTTCATCCCTAGAGATACAACTGTGAGGAGATGTGGGATGTGCAGTTTTCTTGTATATTTAGCATATCACACTAAACACAATGAACAAAAGATTGTGGAATACTGTCATAATAATCAGAACTATAAACCATATTTGTTCCCATTAAGAAAAAAAAAAAGTCAATGATATTAAAGTAGATTAAAATTAATCCATTACATTAATCCATTAAATCCATTAAATTAATCCATTTAAATTTCCAATTAATCATTCAATTAATCATCCAATTCCAATTAATCCATTAAATTAATCCATTTACATTCTATTTCTCAACTACTATGCCATATAGTTATTTGAAATGATTAGGTAGCAGTTAAACAAATAAGAACAGGATCTAGTAATTGAGTAACTAGGGGCAGGATTTTGTTCCAGATTCAGACTTTTAAATTTAGAAAGCAATAAATGTAAAATAGATGTAGGTGTCTAAGCTAAATCAAGGGAGAACTAGTCAATCCAGTCAATGGAGTATAGAGTGTTATTCATCTAGTCAAATTTAGACATTTGTTTTCGGATGATTTAAAAGGTACACTGAACCTCCTGACTCTTGATCCTCCGACTATTCAGTCGCCTTTGTACATGTACCTAATGCCATACCTGGCCTTCACCTGCCACTCTTGATGGTTATACCAGACTCGTGAAAATATCACAGATACCCCTGGATAACTCAAATGGCACAAAACATTGAAGTGTGAATGACTGAGTAGAGCTCCCTTGGACTGCCACAGGAATTTAGATCTTTCACATGCAGACATCTGCATTTAATACAGAAGCTTGCCCTAAATTAATTATTTCAAAATTAATGCAGAATTTAGAAATAGTAATCTTTCTTTTCACTTTTGCTTTCAAAAACAAAATCACAATCTTAAAATGTTGCTTAGATTTGATTATTAAGTTATATGACATATCGAATAAGTAAAAGATCTAAAAGTGGCAGTGCTTACATATCCAAATAATGTACAGACTAAGAATGTGAAAAATAGTTTGAGTGCAACATTTTATGTATCTGAATGTGGAGAAAAATTCTTACTGTCAAAAGTACAGTATCAGATTCATTTTGATCAATCTTACAAATATACATGTCTCCATCTGAGCTAGTCACATACACTCCCAGAGGAGCTGTGGATGCCCCATCGTTGGAAGTGTTCAAGGCCAGGTTGGATGGGACTTTGGGCAACCTGGTCAAGTGGAAGGTGTCCCTGCCCATGGCAGGGATTAGAATTAGATAATCTTTAAAAATCCCTTCAAACTCAAACCATTCTATGATTCTATGATTCTAATCAATTCAGTTTATCTGAATTTAGATGAATAAATGTAGGGTACAGCTTATACTCTACAGGTGCATCTACACTAGTTATTTATTGCACTGGAGGGGTGGGTTTTGATGCAAATTTGCCTTGAATCTACATTTGGAGTCTTCTGATACACACAGATGATGTGCTTGAAACAGTTTTGCTCGTGATGGAGCCAAGGGTGTTGCTGTGCCATAGGATGCCATCCACAGTACCTCACTTGCAAAGTAGATGCAGGGTCATTAAGCAGTTATTTTTCTACATAGGATAGGAACACACTGTGAATCAGCAACTGGCACCAACTTTGTTGCCAGTAAAGAAGCAATGTGAAAATGCAGTCCTAGAATCATAACAGATCACAGCAAATCCAGCCCTGTCCTTCACTCTTAGCTCTGTAACAGCTGTAATGTAACCCTAAGATTATTCACATATATATACTAAAGATCAAGGGAGGCCAGTATAGAAATAGATGCATAAACTGTAGACATCTGAAGTGAGATGACTTTCCTCTGTACAGGGTTCCATTGTGTCATAACTTCTTTAAAAAATACTTTTAATGAAGGCAAAGCAAGGCAAGGCCATGGAGAGGAGAGGAGAGGAGNNNGAAGGAGAGGAGAGGAGAGGAGAGGAGAGAGGAGAGAGGAGAGAGGAGAGAGGAGAGAGGAGAGGAGAAGGCATTCACAATTTACATTTACACTTACAATTTTCAAGTATTTAATATTTTAAGAAGGTCTAACTTGAAAAATTCTGCATCTAAAACTTAGACTTAATTTTTAACTGAGGTGAGAGAAGAAAAAAATTGAGCTATAATCATTTTACTTCTTGTCAGTTTAGCCAATGATCTAATAGTTCTGAGGACTATATATTTACTCATCAATATACTGTTGCTGAAGGGGAAGAGTAGGCTTAGAGCCAGTCTTACAGACAGGAAGGCACTGGGTGATCAAATCAAAGTCCATCCTGGATCACAGTGTTCCCTTTACAACACACGTGATTCTGACCTAAACAAAACTAGACCTTGAGAAACCTTAATTTTCTCTCCTTCAGTGCCTGCACATTAACTTTGTCTCACATCACATTGCCACTTTTCTGCCCAGGGAAGCTAATGTGTAGAAGTGTAGCCTTTAAACCACTAGGACTGTGTTGATACATTGTCTGATATTTTACCTCTATACTTCAACAATATCACCCTGCTAAACAGGTAGACTGGATTCAGTCAACTGTTGGCCAAGAGCTTGGGCCAAGAGGCCCAAGTTTTCCTCCATTC
This sequence comes from Anseranas semipalmata, assembly GCA_013399115.1. NCBI lineage: Eukaryota > Metazoa > Chordata > Aves > Anseriformes > Anseranatidae > Anseranas > Anseranas semipalmata. The sequence goes on from VXAA01000709.1 coordinate 150,879, forward strand.
AACAAAGTAGCAAAGAAGTATTTTACCTTTCCTTAAATATTGACATATTGGAGTTCATATGATCTCCTGAGCATGAATGCATACAGTCGCCTAGCCAACCTGCTAACCCTGCAGAACCATCCATAAACCATAGCTATGTGTTCACATTGCTGGGATTCTGAGGGACTGGTTGCAGTGTCTCATAGACTTAACTGTTTGAAAAGCTGACTTGAATTTTAGTGGAAAATCTTCTCTAAGACCAATGTAGAGAATTACTTTATCATCATATTTAGCAGAAAAATTTTCAGCTTTGCCCCTCATCAGATATGTCCATTCGCACTGGAACAAAATCATAGATCTAGCAAAATTCATGAGTTGTTTTTCTTTACTTCTACACAGGTTTTCCAGAAGATTTCTAATGGAGATGATGGACAGGATGGACAGCTGTCTGAGACTTGATAGTCTGTAAACTGTAAACTGTAAGTTGTAAAAGTAAACTGTAGCTGAGCGACACATGGACAGTCATTGTGATTCCCTTACACCTACTCCAGGACAATCCAGCACAGCTCAGAGTTGGCATAAATTACTGTTTCTCCAGAAGATGTTAACAGCATATAGATCAGCATACAGTTTCTGATGGTGACAACAGAGATCCTATTTAGGGAAAATGCAGACATGGCCATTGTATGCAGTCCATTCCCCTCATGCCCCTCCCACATCCACCACTGTTATGCTGAGAGATTAGAGAGTACACCCCTCCTGTTCATTTTCATTTCTGCTCAAGGATCTGTTCTCTATAAAGGAAATATTGCACAGATACACACAAGGTGCATGTCTCTTTTTAACACCAAATTTACAAAAACAAAGGAGGTTAAGCCAGTCCAGAAGCAGGTTGTGGTTGGCCTCTTGAAGCTGGTTATCATTATGGGTGTTGATGGGACAGTGCCTACGTGTGAAGGCTTTTTTATCCCTGGAGACTGTCTTCTGCATCTTCTCGACTAACTCCTCATTATGAATACATATGAGCTTGGCTGCCACTTCTTGAAGCTCTCCTAAGAGGTTTCTAAATAAACCTGCCAACAGGTTCTTGCCTTACCAGATATGTTGCCCTTTCTAGTTGTTAGCTAGCAGGGAAATACAGAATATTAGTTTATTATAGTCTTTACAAATGTGTAATCCAAAAGGCAACTATTGTTACAGTCCCTATAAATTGAAGGTGGATGAATCCAGGATTGAACCATGGTCAAGATTTCTATCTGTGCAGGGCAACAAGGATCTGAGAGCAGCAACAGGTCTTTTACAATCACACTAAAAAGTAAGAATCAGAAAATGTAATTAAACATAAAATATTTATATTCCTGTGACAAGGTTTTTAACTTGCTCACCAAAAGGACATTTACGTATCATGTCTTCTAGGATGTGCAGTAAGGTGTGCTCCTTCTACTTCTTGCTGTCTGCAACCAGGATTGGGGTGCTCCTGAAATGCTGTCCATGTCCCTTCCTGCTTCTAGGCCAAAAATAAAACCGATGCTGCATGGGCAATGAAGTGATGAGTACGTGGAAATACTCATTGTAGTTAGTCAGCAGGAGGATAAATGTTTTGATCTGCAAAAAACAAGGCCTGTTGCTTTTTAAGGCACAGATGTGAAATGCGAGATGGTTAGGAACATATTCAGAGGTGTTAACCAAAAGCTCAAACGTTATCGTCTCTAAGAAAAATGGTTGGGGAGCAGTACTTGTTTACTTGTGTTTTTTAAACAAATATTTTCTACTTATCAGAAGGTAAAATCAGAGTGCTAAGAGTGTGACTGTAGCTTTTAACATGTATTGGTAAACATTTTCTTGGTAGCACAAATGACCAGACCACATGCACTGAATTTCCAGCAGCTTTGACCACATTAACATTTTACCTTATGCTAATGATCTTGGGTGAGCAAGCAGTTGGCAGAAAACACACACTTTTTTTTTTTCCTTACTACTGGGGACACGAAGACAACAGCTTTCTTCACCTAAGATAAATTAATTTATTTGAGCTAATGGAATGAAACCATCTAATTCTTTCTTTTGGCCTGTTAATAAAGGGACAAAAAATGAACTTCTGAGGCATCATAAATACGAAGGAGGAACTTGTTTTTCTCCATTAAAGAAATCCACAAATTATTTTAAAATCTTTTTAAGGCTGTGGAAATGTGGTGACAACCTAAAGCGGAGAAGGTCAGTAGCCTCTCTGACTGGAACGGTAAAAACTCTGGTGAACAGTGACCAAAGCCCATCAATTATCTGAAAGCTCTAATATTCTCTAGAAACCAGGCTGTCAATCAAGGCCTGAGAGCCAGTCCTTGTCCTTAAAATGAACTGAGTTTTGTATATAAGGTAGAAACTCTTCTGTTTTTTAAACTGTGTTATGTCCCTCTTCTCCACATTATATCCTTGCTTTTCATTGTGTTATAGCTGAGGTTTGGTTGCAAAATTATGAAACAAACATAAGTATAAAGGCATCTGGATTCTGAACATTGCTACTTCAACTTATCTGCAATGTAATTAAAATGTTTTATAAGAGAGAGAGAGAGAGAGAGAGAGAAGTTTGAGTATAGGTCCATGACATTATATAGGTCTCAGCTTTTTATTCTTTTGCAATGTAGTCAATGGAGGGTAGGGTAATCCTCCCACCTTTACGTTGATCAATAGCTTCCATAGCTCCGTATATAATAATTCATGTAATCTTATTTAACCTACAAGACTAGACAAGATGCTCCATAAAGCAAGAGATTCACATTCTGATGCTTAGTAATTAACTACAGGATCCACATACTCAAGGCCTAAAAATGGCTTTCTACCACTATTAACCCACTGACTCTTACTATGCACAGCTGATACTTCCCTATAATTACAGACTATTTCTATCTCTGAATCTTACAGAAACTGCAGAATTACCCCCCAAATAGCCCAGTTCAATAATTAACCAAAAAACACCTTATGTCAAAATGCTGGCTCTCATATTGGCATGGCAATTGTAGTGGTCGTGCAGTTGTAAAGTCACAGCTTTTGAGAGTCGCTGTATCTCTCATGTATTGCATAACAGGCCTGCCCACAAATCTCCTTCCTGATTGTCCACAGCAGGCACAGGTTTTTTCCATTTCTTTTCTCATTTTGGATTTGTCAACATCCCACCATGTCTGCCTATGAGGTAGAGGAGCTCCCTTTTGTTTGATGTGAGCTGAATGCCTGGGGGCACTGAAGGGGTTAAGTGGAGGAAATTCTTGTCAACTTCAATAGAGAATCAGGCATTTTAAAGGATTTTCTGTAAGAAGAACCCAGTATGTCTGACATCAGGGCCACAGCACCTCACGGCGAAAGAGTAAAATTTTTACTTAAAGGGTTTTTTATACTTTCAGAGTGGAAAATATTCATATTGTGGTTTCACACTAAAAATAAATTCTTCCATTCACAGCCAGCGACAGGTAGCTGAGGTTAGATCAAACCGCTAGCTTACTAATGACTATGAATTGCAGTATCTATAGAAATGACCAGAATTCAAGGAAGCCTCTAAAATAAGTTTGATGAATCATTCTTGAAAAATGTTATTCATGCCATAATAAATAGGCTCAGCATAAACGTCAGCCACACAAAGCATACTTTAAGTATTTTTAAAAATATATAAAATGCTATTCCTTTTTAATTTGTAAACTGAAATGATCAGTTTTCTTTCCTTTTGCAAGGGTTTTATTTTTTTTCAAAACAAGTCAGGGAATACTCAAGTGATCCCAGGATCCTAATGTTAAGTGATTGAACTGAAAACACTCCTTTTGTGCAAGCATCTTGAATGTAATAAATAATAGCTCTTAAAGTATTATAAGTAAAGAATTTGAACTGTCTTGAGCTATAGTGGAAGCTGTTGTTCAACAAAGATGCATTAAGAAACAAAAGCTGATAAAATCTTTGGATTCTTATTCTACTGTGTAACATCATTTTTTGGTAGTAAGTTACTAGATCATACACTCTGCTTGTATAAATCATCAGACCATCACTACCATTAACGGAGCCTGCTTGATTTACCCAATCTGAGAATCTGGGCTCCAGTTAAATTATTAAAACAAACAAACAAACACACAAACAATAGCAACAACAACAAAACAAATGAAAACAATAACAACAACAAAAAACGCAATGGCAGCAACTTCTTCCTGCAATGCTGTTACCTAATTTTCTATGGAGGTGTATTTTCATATTTCAAATCCCATGTTATCTTATTAAGACAGAGGGGTGATCTTATGCCCACAAGACTGACAGACCCTAAAAAGTCAGAAGGAGACTAGGACAGTTAGGAAAGAAAGACCAAAACAAATAAAACAAAGAGCAAAAATGAAGATAAATAAATAAACAAGTAGATAAATAAATAAATAAAGCACTCCACCAAGGAAGCACCAAAATAGCAAAAATCTTTCCTTTGATTTTGCACTTGATTCAAAAGTCTTCCACATTTTCCTTTTGGTCTCTGGTGTTTTATTGTCCCTAAGCCTTATTTTAGGTCTCTGAAATGGGTACCAAAGTTTATAGTTTTTTTATTGCCATGAGAAGTGTAGACTGACTTCACCAAGAGAAAAGAAGAGGAAGAAGAAGAAGAAGAAGAAGAAGAAGAAGAAGAAGAAGAAGAAGAAGAAGAAGAAGAAGAAGAAGAAGAAGAAGAAGAAGAAGAATACATTTCATGTCAACTACATGAGATGTCTGAATCACATGTGGACAATTCAAGTTTAAGTCTCTAAATTTAGAAATGAACCTTCTTTGTGTACACTCACTTCCTGTACTACTACAGTGGGACTGAGTCTCTCAGTAAACGCAAGTTAACATTAAACCCAACAGTCATTCTTTCCTGGCCACTGTTGCTCATGGCCATTGCTCCTACAGCCCTCAACCATCTGGATAGGACTTTTTCTTTTTTTTTTTTTCCCCTAAAAACGAGGTTATAAGTTACTTACAACATAATCATTGTATTTGTAGCACAACTGTAGCCATAGAGGGGGACTGCTAAAACAATCTTGCCTATCAAAA
>VXAA01000709.1:178870-222542 GCA_013399115.1 Anseranas semipalmata
TTTTTTTTTTTTTTTTTTTTTTTTTTTTTTTTAAAGCCTAAAAATTATTTAAGCACAGGAAACCAAGCATGTCAAAGTTTGGCAAAGCAGTTTGAGCGATTTAGCAGTTACAACACTTCTTTCTGTATTGGCCAATCTTTGTGCTTTGACTTTTTATCTCCTCATTCCCACTGGTTTCTGCATTTGCTCCGATGCCTGTGATAACTCATCTCTTGCCTTCCACACGGTGAGGAAAGCAATCTGCATAGTTTGCAGGGATAAGTTTGCTCTAATCCTCATCTCTCACAGGAACGCTGTATCCTGGAGTTCAAAAAGATGTCTTGGGCTTACTCGATCTGTTTATTTAGGAACAAAAATCCTACACCTGAGAATTAGTGAAATGTCTTGCCATAGGCAAATCTGGATGTCTGTGCCATACTTAGTGTTTTATCTAGGCAGCACTCATTGCCTTTACCTATCTGATAGAGGCAGTGTTGATATATCATCACACATGACACATCATCAATGTGTGTACATAATGATATGTAGGATGCATTAACTTTTAAATAAAACTTCTTTTTTTTTTTTTTTTCCCCAAAGACCTGTGCAACCATAGGCTCTGTTCCTGCAGTTGGATCCTCATGGGTTTACATTTATATTTGTATAGAGCTGCTGTAGGAACCCACCTGCCTGGATCTGATTTCAGCCTTGGATCTTTCCTTTCCTGCCATCACACAAGGTAGTTAGTATATGCTAACTAACTAAAATCCAGTTGTATTAGAATTAGACTTCTTAGTGTTGTCATTTAGCAATGCCCAATTCTGCTAATATATTCAGTGCATGGCACTGATGGTACGCTTAGGAAATAAAAGGCATAGGTCAAACATGCTGTGCAATATTCTGAAATGTCCATGCACTATGACTGAAACGTTGTAAACCAGCCAGAAATGTAACTGTTCAAAAGATTGACAGTAAAACCAGAAACAGAGGTAAGAACCTTTTTTTTTTTTTCTGCAAGTCTGGGCTATGTGAAACATAAATTAAGGAAAAAAGAGCTAGTTGATTTCCAGCAGTATTAAATTTTCCTTATTAACATAGCACTGTGTGTATGTTCTTATTTCTTCACCACACCATCTATTAACAGGATATAAGGAACCTTTCTGTTTGCTTAAGGATGACCAGGAGGTATTTAAGTGAACTAAATTGTCATGAGAAGTGAGGTGTATGGCAGCAGGTTTAAGTCTGTGATCTACAGATGCACCACAGTTTACTCCATTGGGCTAACACATCCACTCTGGCAGCTCTGTGTTCATGGGTCAGGCCATGGGAAGGATGATTTGTATATCTTTTTTTATTTTTGGAATACTGTCTTTTTCTATCCTGAATTTTCAATAAGGAATCTTTATACAGCTGTTAATAAAATTGCATCTCCTTGGGCATCTAGTTCCAGCTCACATATCCACAGCACATTTCTTCCATATTTTAAAGACTAGGGTAACACAGACTTGCTAAGTGCCTCAGAGTAGTTTACAGGCAATTTTAGCCAAACCTTACAGCATGCTGTAAGACATGGTCTTCCTGAGTACCTTTTGAAATCCTATGGGAGTAAAAGCTGTTCAAAACCTCAGAACAGATGCTTTCATAGGATCCAGTCTTTTAGATTGCAAATTACTTCAGGCAAGGATCTCCTTCCTGTTTGGCAATTTCCTAGAACACATTTGCAGCAGGATAAATAAACAGTATATTACATTGAGGAGGAGATACTCAGCTGGGGTGATTTACCATTGCTAACTTCCACCCTCTGGGAATTCAGCTCCACATGGAAGTCAGGGGTTATCCATACCCTGCAAAAGCTTCACAAATTGGGAATCAGTGATGGCAAGATTTCACTGTATGGCCCTGTTTTACTTGTTTTTTTTTTGTAATCAACAATTGCACATGCTCGCTTGTCACATTGCACCAACTAAGGTCTGCTTATGTAGCGTGTATGGCAATATTTTGCTGTTAAATTGAAAAAGCATTTTAGAATCTGCCAACTTGGGAGCTTTTGAGTATGTCTTTGGTGCTGGGGAGTGGTATAAAAATGCATGGCTAGCAAGCTTGCTTTTGCTTTTGCCCAGCGGTGCAAAGTGTCTGCTTGGACACCATTAGATCTCTGGAAAAACAAAACAAAACAAAACTAGTAACAAAAAAAACCCTGCTCTTCACTGACCTACATGTAGGAAGGCACTTGAAAAGCCATTTCAGAATATGTATATTAATTCCCCAGAAGAGCTGAATCCTTCACTTCTAAAATCTTTTCAGCTTTTTGGAGAGGCAAGAGAAAAAACAATATTTTTGAACATCATTGGCAGAGAAAGCCCATGTCAGTACTTTCCTGACAGGCTTTTCCTCCTTAGCTAAGCTCATTTTTAACGGGGGACAAGAAGCAAGTATGACAAATATTTGTCTTCTGATATACAAACAAGTCTGTGAGCTAAGACTGTGAATCCTGCCATCTGAAAAGTGACAGAAAGATGGCAGGAGGTTGACATAATATGCTGAAAGAGTAGTGACAGCAAGGCTGACAGAGAAGCTTAACTGGACAGTCAAGTGTGCAGAAAGGGCAACTGGACGGGTGTCTTCAGATGAGAAGATGGTAAAAGAAAGGGCCGAGTACCAGCAACTGTCAGAACAGGAGGGCCCATTTTATTTATTTGTTTAGTTGTTGCTTTAAAGCTGCAGAAGACCATGTCTTATCCCTGGATTGCGGTGGAGAAATCATTCTTGCCTTTACTTTGCCTTTGCCTCAGTCTTGCAGTCACACTCCTTTAACATGTTGTTGTGAAACCGAGACTCTGTTAAAGTCAAAGGGAATTTTGCCATCAAGTTTAGTGTAGCCAGGAATTTACTCAATACATGACTCCAGCAGTGTCAGCGAAGTACTTGCATAGACCAAAGCTAAATTCGGCCACAGGAAGGGAACATTTCCCACATTTCCCCCCACCCACCTTCCCAAAAGAAAGATGTAAAAGACTGTTGAAGGACAGTTAATAGTCGTTAGTCGGATCTGTATGAACAGTGAGAACTTACAGGAAAAACACCCATTCTGCAAGGTATAGGCCAAACACAGCCTGCAAGTTCAATTTATCCAGCTTGTAGACTGCTCTCAGCTGTCCTCTTTTCCAGGGGCAGCTTGGGAACGAACTGCATAACATATTCATGATTTCTGGGAAACACTGTGCTACTTTGCATGCTAGTCCAATGGACCTATATGTACACTCTACCTCAGGCTATACAAGTGGTAAAGGCAGGAATATAAAGCTCTCACTGGCTCTTAGAAGGAACTATGTTGCCCAGACAGTCAGAAAAACTGGGGACTACTGATTTAGATCATGGCAGATTTTTCCTTAGAGATTCTTGTCAGTGCTTCCACCATTCAACCAGGAAGAAGTTGGGCTGCCAAATGAGTTGAGGGTGAAACCTGTTTCTGAACATATCTTCGGGTTCTGAAGCACATAAATGTAACAGATGAAGTTCTGAATCTTTTGAAGTCTATAGGAAAACTACCCTAGACTTTGATGAGGTCTGAATTTCATCTTTTTCCCATCACCTACTTCTTTCTCCTTCACTTCATTCACATCATAAAAACAAAACTGAGGTCCATGTGTATTTTTGTGTAGTTGTTTAGATTCCTGCTTTGAGCTACACTCAGGCATACAGGCTCCATTTGTATGTACAAAAGCCAGCTATACATACGCAATTGCAGTAACTGTGAAGATCCTCTACAACCTACAGGCCTCAGCTTATGAAAATCTGATCCCGGAAGCTTTATGGTTCCAAACTCTTTAAGGGACAATCAGGGAGGTGAGGGATGTGTCTGTCTGCTAGGTTTTGCAATGAGTGCTTTTCTTAGGAATATAACCTGTAAAATGCTGACTGCTGCTATTCCCTTTAACAAGAGTCTCTTTGAAGGCATGGCAAAGTAAGGTTCAATTCTGTGAGAATCTGATAATGAGAATCATGAGGAAAAGAAAAGGCCTTTATTGACTCTGTCTTGAATTTTTCTGGAGTCCTTTGTACGGACTTTCTAGTGCGTGGAAGAGCTTAACACACAGTTTTCATCTCTTTCATACAAGGAAAAGGCTAGAATCTGGGGGCAAACAGTACCTACTGTTGTCAGCTGTTACATAGTACAAATATCATATGCTTCATCTTCAAAAGTTTTGTAGTTATTAGTCTTGAGACACATGGAAGTTTTACTTAGGTAATGACAGGAAGATCAGGCTCATTAGCTAATTAATTTTCACAACACCCAGATCACACCCCTTTTGTAGACAGTTGGGCACAGGTGTGTTGGATATGTATATGTGTACAAACATGCCCTTTGGAAAACAGCACTCCTTTTTTTCTTTTTCTTTTTCTTTTTTTTTTTTTTTCCAGTGGCTGCTGTTCATAAGTGTGTGTTGTTCCGCTAAGTAAGGATGATATGAAGGTACATTTTGGGGATGCAGTCTAGCTGTCATGTCCTGGGATATCTTACATCTCGTCTCAGTGAAATCCCCTACCTGTGTCTGCCTTGGTGTTCCTGGTACTAAAAGTTATTTACCATACAGCAATATGACACCTACGTAATTTACAGCTGTATTCAAGAGACACAGAAAGGTGCTTTTAGCATTGAAGATGCAATCATAAAATTTTAAAAATAAAAATAAAAATAGTGGATGAAAAATTAGGAGAGAAAAGAAACATTCACTTTCAGGTTTGAAGTCCACAAAAAAAACCAATGCTTTATACTCCCTCTGCTGGATCAAAAACAGCAGTTAGCCACCAAGACTTCCTCTCAAAGATGGACTAACACACTAAGACATTTATACTATTTCAGCATTAAATGAAAAACTCATACATTTAATCTCACTGCTTTTTTTTTCTTCCTCCCCTCCCCCCCCTTTTTTTTTTTGAATTCAATAATAAGCCATTTAAGAAATTTGTCAGCTCATTCCATGTCACAGAAATAAGGGGTTGAGAAAGAGACAGAAAGTGTGGTTAAGCTGCATGCTCCTGCATTTCTACTTAGACCTAGCCTGAGTGTACTGCTTCTCATAACATAATCTATGCCCAAAAGAGCAAAAGACATATGCAGGGTGTCATTCATAGTGAATAGAACAATACCATGTATTCTTACTTTCTATTTATTTATTTATTTATTTATGAGATCCAAATCTAGTTTGAATGCTGCTATTCTGACTTCTGCTCTTCATTCTAGGTGTTTTGGAGGCTCTTAGGTTATTAGTGTAGGTAACCTATTTATTTACATGATTTAAGGAGTATTAAGTAATACCTTTTTCTTTACTTCTCCTTTAACAAATAATAGTAAACGGTAACATTATCCTTTAGTAAATGGCTATTTGTACTGGTTCGATGAGCTGTAATTTATCCCATGTAATTTATTTCTTTTAACAATTCTGACTTTTAATGTCTCTTATTTCTGAAAATATATCTATCTACTTCTAGTTGTCAAATTGAAGAGAAGAATTATTTTCCGATTCATTTTGTTATGCAGTGCTCTTTGATGCTGAAGAAAAAATAATGGCAACATATGTTATTTTCTACTTCTCTTATCTGGATACACTTTTGTTTGCAGTGGAAGAGCTGATGAAAGTGAACGAGAAGGTCTTATAGAGTGAGTTGTTTTTCTTTGTTTCACTATGGATTTTCTAGCTTTAGCTAAGAGACAGTGCAAAACCTTTGGCTGAATGACTGAACCGTCACTGGTAATGCATATATTCAGGAAGAAGTGCCTCCCTCCAAGGAATGGAACAGAAATGGCAGAGACGGCCATGCATGGGGTGCAGACATTAGCTGCATACTGACTCTTCCACATTGTACTTGCTGGAGGGAAGTGATGAAGAGAGGGTGGATAGCCACTGCCATGTGTTTCCCCTTACGCTTGTTACTCATGAACTGCAGATCATTATTCCTGTCTTCTGCCCTTTCTTTATCCACTTTTTCTCTTTGCTGCCTGTGAAGGAGGACATGCCTGAAAGGAAAGTCATATTGTCAAAGGTCAGATCTTTAGCAGCTTTGCTTCAGGAAGAAAAAGTGCAGTAGGGACTACTTTGGTCTAATACAGAGGCTTCAGTGTAGTGCAAATGGGGAAAGCACATCTTATGCAGACAGGTCTAGCTGAAGTCAACCTTAAGTTTGACCAAGGTTGAAATATCAATGTCTGCATAGAATACAGATCACATAACTCTTGGTCAAATCAAGGGATGCTCTCACCTTCAGACAATATCACTGGCTACAGTCCCAGAAAACTATGATTAATTTCAAAGGTTTGACTTCTTCCTAGGCCATGCATTCCCTTCTCTCCCAAATCAATGACAGAGGTTGATGCCATGACCAAAGAGACTCCTTAAAACAGAATCTTTATTTAGTTACGGAGGCACTTCAAAGAAAACAGATTTGAAACCAATTAAAGAAATGTATGCATATCTAGCTTTTCCCTGAGGGTTATCTCTCCCCAGATCTGGGAGGGCCTAACAATCTTCAGCTCTCTCCATGCACTTCTCTCTCTCTCTTTTACTTAGCATGTTTCCCTAGACAGCTTCTGACAAGTAACTACAGCAGGATGGGAAATGTTTTTCCTGTTCCACGGTGGAACAAGACTTTTAAAATTAAACACAAAATACACACAAAAATAACCCCCCTCTCCAAAGGCTATTGCTTAATAAATAAAAACAAATGATCAGGAATCTGATACAAATGTAATTTCATGCTTAAAAGAATAGTAGTTATTTATACCAAGTGGAATATTTTCCACAGGCAACCATATACTGCTGGAATTCTTAAAAAGCTGCTCCAGAAACTGGTGCTGAGTAAGCCTGAGCACTACCTTTGCAGCTTCCCCATTGCCTTCTCTCAGGAGAAGAGTTAGGACCTAGAAAGACTGAAGGGAAGAAATGCACATCGGTTAAGAAGAGGAAGCCAAGGGAAGAGGACATGGGTGAAAGCCCTGTTTTGAAGTTAAGTAGTTGGACAAAGAGTAGTAAAATGAACAAAAGTGGAATTGCAGCTCGGCTTGTAGCTGGTAGATGTATAACCTAAAGCAAAACCTCATAGCATGAGCTTCTCTTTAATTTGGAGGAGACAGGCTGATGGGGAATCTTGAAGTGAGTGGTCTCTGAATTTAACCTAGATTAAAGACCAAACACATGATTTCCTCTAATAAACACAGTTTTAAAGGAACCTGGTTAGAAGGCCACGTTCTGAATGCAAAAAGCAAAAGGAGAAACTGTGTAAGAGTGCTCTGTTGGTAAACCCAGTAATGCAGTCTCAGAACAGACTGTAGTTTGGCTGCTGGTATAATGAGTTTGGATATGATAGATAACTGTTCACGATAATGGTTCAGGTTAAGTGAGTGGGTATTTGTGCTTGACTTTCCCAGATACTGTTCTAATTGGGAGTCTGTTGGCCTCTCTGGGGATGATGTAGATGATGTTTATTCCTCTCATTTAAATGGGAGTAGTTTTTGTTTAGACCTGAGAGATTTCCTCAACAATAATTTGATCAGAAAAGTTACAATCCCACAAAAAAAAAAATTCTGATAGGAAAAAGTGCAGCTCCCCATTCCTGTCTAGCTTTAACAATATGACTTTGTCAACCGACAAGTGCTTTTTAAGTCATATTCTCCCCCCACCCCCACCCCAGCTCCTTGGTTTTAAATAAAGCTTACAGCAACTCATCAGAGATTGAATCATTAAAACACATTGCTTGCTTTATGATTTTTAAGTGGGAACAGAGGTGCTTTCTCTTTTATTTTTATTTTATTTTATTTTTTTCATTTGTCTTACTACAACCTTTCCTAAAGTCATTCAGCAAATTCTCCTAACTGAAGATGGTGGTACTGTTATTTCATTTAATTGACCAAATCACAAACATTATCCCAAAACTATTATTCCTAGTATTTTTATATATCAGCCTGAGCAGTTGTACAACTGCCACAGGTACTATTGAGTTGGTTCAAATGTCAGTCTGGCTCAAAAGTTCATGCCAGCTTTTGGAAGGAAACATGATCATGCACAGGTTGCAAAGCCAGACAGTATTTCATCTCACATATGTAAACCAAAAAAGGTCATTCTCTTTATACGTGCACACTTGGAAGGCAAATCTTGCTCTACTAGTAGCTGAATTTTGGAGTGATGCTCCAGTGTGCAGTAGCTGCTCAAGCATAACCTCAAATAAAATGCTTTGTATTCATCTAGCCCAGAGGGTCATGAAAAATGGATTTTACAGACAGTACATTATTTTGTTATGTTACTCAATTAAGCATTATTCTCATATGCCCATTAGTACCACTCAATCCATGGTTAATTTAGAACAAAGCCATCCAACAGGTAGTCTATGTGATATTGTGGCCCATAGGACGGTTTCTAGTTCTCTGGACAGCTACAACATCAGATAAGAATTATTTGCCCTGAGCAAATGTCTGTAATATAATCCAGCCCACAGTTGTAAAGAAGTTGTGCAGCCCTAAGTTAGATCAGTTTTGGGAGTCTGAACAGGTCACATAACACGCATAGCATGTGCACAATGTGGAAAAGAACTGGGTTATCATGGGGAAGAAGGATAAATCAAATACTACTGAAAATCGTCCCCTACCTACAGCTGTGGGAGCCCTTATAGAAACGTTTACCCAAGTACTGGAGTCACACAGTGTTATGCCCAAAAATGAAACTTAAATGCACTGGCACAAAAAAAATAAGGGCTGAGCGAAGGCAGATGGACTTTGACAGCTGACCAAATCCATTCTCATTTTCAGGATTAAGGAGCAAACATTAAGGTAAATGATGATGAAGGAATCAGAGAAAGGCTAAAAGATTAAATGGATGTTTAAAATTCTACATACTACAAAGATTTTTTCTGTCTATCTTCTTGTCCTCCCCACCCCCCTTTTTCTTTTTCCACTTTCAATTAGACACATTGCCTCTCAGACACTTAACCTTATCTGTAGCTACACAAGAAAGGTAGGATTTATCTTCAGAAACTTGCAGTATCATTAATGGGGAGAAACAGGCACTTTTAGAGCAGATTCACTGGCCCATTTCAGATGTCTGCTACAGGTTAAGATGAGAGACATCCTGCAAATGCCTGCTGTTGCCCTCCAGTAGCCATAAAGGAAACTAGGATGACTAATTTGGAGGTAGATGTCCTTGGGCACTATGGTAGTTTCACCGTGGATGTCTTTTGGCAGGCAAAAACCATTGTAATTCAACTCCTATCTTTAGGTTCCTTCCTAGTCTTAGATTGAGAGAGCATTGGTGATAAACTGGTCTTTCATATAAACACATTGGACTGCTACAAGAACAATATCTTGTACACATAAGACAGAAAAGACAAGAGGTATTTATCTAAGTTAGTTCTACACCAGAGATATATACTGGAGTAATTAATATAATCTAGGATAATATTAAAGGGAATAACAATACAGCTGTGGTCATAAAGCTCTTCTCTACACCTGCAAATAGAGAAACTGATTATTCCCTTGGATACTTTTGCTAGATTTAGTCTCTGTTCTATAGAAAGTTTTATCCTCTCTGTACAAGAAATAATGTTGACTTGTGTTGCAGCATACACTGGCCACTGGATCAGCTGTCACTAGATAACAATGTATAATTGCATACTGCCTACATGAGAACATCCTGTCGCCTTGTCTCCAAGAATAACTTTGCTGCATTGTTCTTCAGGGTCACTGCCAGTGAAGTCATGTGCTGCAGACCTCCAAGAACTGGAACAGTTACATGAGTCCAAAAGACCACATTTAAAAAAATGTAAAAAAAAAAGAAAAATTAAAAAAGGCAACAAAAGGACCCCAGTGGTGAAATTTGCACATAACAAAAATTAACCCTACAAAAGTTAAGAAGCTCTCTTGTCTCTACAACCTTAACATTTCCCTTATTCTACAACTTTTAATCACATGATTACATACTATTTTTTTTTCCTTTGGGCTTCTGCCTCATTTAGTGCACAGCACAGGTCATCTTAATTGATTTTCTGCTTACTTGACTTTTCCTAGGGGTTATTTTATACTACTAATTGTGAATTGTTGACAAATGTGTTATAATCCAGATATCCTTGTCTTGACATTTTTTCTCCTGTCTCTTGTTGACATTAGTGGTACTTACGGGTGTCATAGCTGTAGAGGTTAAAGTCTTGCATGACTGTAAAGAAGTTCAGTACATAAATATGAGTGGGGATACTCTCATATTTTTCCTTTAGAATATTTTTAGTGGTCTTTCACTGATACAGGATACGGCTGTAGCACTGCTTATTTTTTCTCCATGTTTCCCATAGGTTTGCCTTGTTAATGAAAAATACAATTGTCATAGTTGTGTTTTAATCAACAAAGGTAAACAGAAGTGGACTTTCATCACTTTTCTGCATCCATAGTGGAATGGTTAATTTTAGATAACTGATTATTAGTGAACAGTGTTTATCATTCAGCTGTTACCTTATTTGCAAAATGGATACTGTATGGTTTATATTGTATTTTATCCAACAAATACTCTTTTACTTAAAAAGGAGAGATATGACAAACCTTAGATTTATTTATTTATTTAAAACTGTTAATGTACTGAGTGATGTAGAGTATTTTAATAATATCACTTCAAACTGAGCAAAATGCATTAATAAAAATTGGTAATTCTAAATTGTGTTTCCAAACAATTCAGCAATACCAATTTTCCTGTTGGATTCACTGGCAGATGCTGCTTATGCTGTCCTTTTCATTAGAAGAGAATGATTGTTGGGAAGATAAAGTAGTTTTGTTTGACATTAGAAAAAATATGATTCACACACATTCAGTACAGTCTCAGTAGACCTGAAATACAGGTCTATTGCACATTCCTCCAGGCAGCTTCTGGCCAATAGACTTTACCTGTGCTCCATTTTGGAGATGACAAGGCCCACCATGGTGAGGGTATGTCGGCAGCAGTTATGTCTTGCAATGAATATGCACTGCGTTTTCATTCATGCTGATGGCTCCCTCGTGTTCTCAGCGTGGTGCCATTAAAGGTGTTAAAGATCTCTAAATCATTTCCTTTCTTTCTACTATAAAATACTTTTCCAAATGCACTCTTTCAATAGCTCACATCTCCATAACATGCACAATCTAAAACGTGAAAGCAATTAGGATTAAATTTTTCCATTTCATGCCCTTTGATTGAAGAGATTAGACATTGACAATACCTCCTAGGTCTTTTGCTCCCTCTCTTTGCCAATGTCAACTTTTTCTACCCATTTTTTTTTCCTGTTGGCTTAACCAGTCAACATTAGGCATTTCTAGTAAAACATTATTTCTGAGGTTATTAAAACTCACTACTGAATGTTTTCCTAATGGTAAGCCTGACATTCATTCACCTTTATTAATATTGTCCTATTTCTTCAATTTGCTCCCTTAAATAACCTTTTTTTTTTTTTTTTTGACCTTTTTCTGGTGCAATCTTAGTGAAGTTCATGGGAATTTGGCACCAACTTCAAAGAGGATAGGATTTCACACTTGCAATTGTGAAGGTGTACTTGCATTTTTCTGGGTGAGGAAACTTTATATTCAGAGCTTACCATGAAGTTTGGGGAGAGTAGGATTAGAATGGAACTCAGCACAAATTAGAATAACAAACCAAAAGGATACACTGTCCACATCTGATACAAATATTCTTATCACAAAGATGATATATTATTTGTACTGTTCCAAAAAAACAAACCAAAGCAAACAAACAATGAATGACCAAACCAAACCAAACAAAACCAAAGCAAACAATAACAACAACAACAACAACAACAACAACAACAAACACCACCACCACCACCACCCAAAAAAATACAGCTAAAAAATAGTCATCTCAGCTTTTGAATTTTCTTCCATTTTGGAGTCAACTTTGTAAAACTTGCACACATCACATCAGCGTCCTAGATCTTCTAGGAAAGCAACAGTGGGATTTGTTGCATCTGACTTGAAGTGTAAACAAGTTAGATCACAGAATCACAGAATGGTTGAGGTTTGAAAGGACTTCTGGAGGTCATCTGGTCAAGCAGGGCCACCTAAAGCAAGTTGCCCAGAACATATCCAGACAGCTTTTGAAGATCTCCAAGGAGAATGTTTAAGTCTAAATTAGGCTGTTTTTTATACTCACAGGAGAAAGGTAGATATCTCTGGCAATGATGCATCTGACCTTGTTCCAGAAGCCAACATTATCATGTAGAGGTTAATTTCCTGTTTTTCTTTGTTGATCATGAAAAACCTAGAGGGACTGACTCAAAGATATTAGAGCCTTCATTGCCTAAGATAGAGCACATGAACCACACCTTAAATTTCCTACTCCCTACGCCAAGGCTAGGTCTCTTGATTGTTCTTGATTCCTGAGTACCTCAAAAGTACATTATGTGTCTCAGAGTTGTCCTTTTCTGGACCTGTTCCCAATAGTTGAAGACAATTTGGGAGGCACTGGCTGTAATTGTCTATATTTTTTTATTTTTTATCTTAAATGAGATATGCAGTTCAGGTCCACGTCTTGGTTTATTTTTCCACCTTAAATTTCACCTTTTTTTTTTTTTTTCTGTTTTCTTTAATTGGCATAGTCTCTTTTTATCTCTCTATTTCTTTTCCCCCCTCCGTAGCTATAAAAGTCCTCTTAGTCTCCTTTTCCCTTTTTGGTCTATTCAAACTTAAAACTCCTTGGATTCTTTTCCTGCCACTCCTTCCTGTACATGTACTTTGAACTCTGAACAGCCTTTGGGAAGATACTCTGGCCATTGCTTTGCTTTTTTATCTTTTTTTTCTCCCCACAGGTGAATTTTGTTCCTTATGCATTTTCCCAAAAAGTCTCCAATTGTTTTTCATAAAGGTACATTTTAAACATTTATTCCCATCCCATATTCTATCGTGTATGTTCTCTAAAATCTTTCTGAAAATGGAATTGATCACCTTCCACCATTTTGCTTTGTGAATTATTTTCTTGCTGTAGTGTATTCAAATAGTCTAGATTTCCATACTTTAATCAACCTCTTCCCAATATGTGAAACTTTGGCCCAACTCATCATCTTTATTCTTTGGAATTTACTGTATGGAATTCACTGTATGAGGCTGGTAACTTTGCATCTGTATGTCCTGGCCAGAGACCTGATCAACTAAAATCCACTCAGAGGAATGGTTTATGCCTTTTTCCTCCTGGCTCTGTTCCAGAATGGTGTCCTAAGGGAAGTGCTTGCTATTATTACTATATAATTTTTCTTTCCTTTTTTTTTTTTTTTTTAATTTATTTCTTGTATGCCTCCCCAGGATTTTCACCATTTTACTACTGTCACTATCAAAATTATAGCATATTGGCTTTGAAAGCATTATATAACATTTTTTGCACCTATCGATTTTCTCTACTCTGCCTTTCCCATGCATACTGCATCCTGTCATTTCAACACACAGGAATTATCCCACTAAGTTTCAGTTAGTCTTTCTAGATCGTAATCTCCTTTATTTAGTACAGCACCTTCCAGTTGTTGCTTGTTTCTCCACACATTTGCGTCAGGCATTATATTCTTGTTATCCTTCATCTTTTACTTCAGAACAATTTTAGTTACTCGCTTAATTTGTATGTTGGAAGTACAAACTGGATTATTCAAATTAAGTGAAAGCTTTCCCTTTCCCTCCTTCTCCTGAAGGTTTACAGCCTGCCTAACAGGACCTGCCAGTTCTGAGCCTAAGAGGTTGGCAACCTGTCTGAATAAGTGTAGACAGCACAATCCAAACAGTTGGCTCCGGCTGCAGAAGGCATTCCAGTGTTCTGTGAATTCAAAACCCTCCAATCTACCCTATCTGATCTTCCGTTGGTTGGTTTCCAGTATCAGCATTTTACTTTATTCACCCATGTTTGGCACAGGGAGAACTTCTGCAAGTTACCTATCTGCACAGTTCCATTTTTTTTTTTCTTTTTAACTGCCTGAAGAAATAGTTGCTTATATATTATATAAATGTACTTCGCTAGTGTCATTTGTTCCTATAAAGAATATGACGATTAGAAATTCCGGAGCATTACTCAATAAATCTAGCAACACCTTTGTTATGACAGTCCTTTCGTCCTGGCTCTCTATCGTGTTTTCCTTATGTAATATTGTATGCAAAGCAATCAGTTGGGACTGCTTGTCTCTTCTGTCTTTCTGCCTTTCTGACAGGTCTCTTTCAGTGCTTGTGCTTCGGTCATAGGTTGTTGTAACCGCTGTCTTCATATCAAAAGAATAACACACCTGTTGCAGGTGTTTACAATGTTTCCATATATATTTCCCATCTGTTTTGTGCCATGCCACAAAGCTTTACTTTTCTCCTCATCTGTATGCAGGGCCTCAGTTGCCTCATTTTTTCTTGCTAATTTCTCCTCTTGGTCTTTGTCCAGTCCTTGTTTCAGTCTGCCTTTCCAGTTTGCACTTCATTTGGCTGTTCCCTTATCATTTGTGGAATACATATATTTTCCACTTGATTTGTCATGGGAAGATCATGGGCATTTTTTTGAGCAGCTGTTTCTTCCTGTTTCTTCAAGCTGTTTAGCTGTGTCACAGCCTTTTCCATCCCTTTATAAGAGCTGCTACATTGCATTTGTTCTGTAGCTAGTGATTCCCATCACTGCCAGATTTTCTATACTGGTTTGCCATGTGTTTGATACCATGCATCTGAGGTGATTCTGGTTAACATATATGACCAAGAATAAGAGAGTAGGAAAGGTGGAGGAAAAGTTGGCCTGTAGTTTACTAAGGAAACAACGTACAGTGGGACTGGTCTTCCTGCTTCAGCTTGCATAGAGGTTGTTCACATCTTTCCTTTAGCTTGAGTAGATTTTGCTGCCAAATGCTTTTTGATATTTGGGTGGTCCTGTGTGGAGCCAGGAGCTGGACTCAGTGATCCTCATGGGTCTCTTCCAACTCAGGGGATTCTGTGATTCGATGATTCTATGAATGCTGGGAGTTCTGTTATAGCCATGGGTAATCAAAGTGAAGGAAAAGATAAACATGCTTAGCTAAGCGTGTGCAATCCATGTAGCACTCAACATAATATTTAGTTTTCAAAACATTTTCGTGAACAGGGAATACCGTCCTGTGGAAGAGGTGCAGCCATCTAATTCAAGGATAGATCACCCAATGCAATGTCCCCTTCTGTACCTGGGAGGAACCAACGGGTTTCCTTTGGCCAGCAAAAGGAAAAGACACTTAAGCAGCAAAACAGTTCTTATTCCTGAGCCAGCAAGTGTATACTCCTCATCAGGTCCCTGAGAGCTGCCTGAACTGCTCTGTCCTGCTGGAGGTGGGCAGGGGAGGGGGACAAGGTGTTGTCTGCCCCCCTCTGGGAAAGAGCCAGTCCTCTCTGCATTAATTATCTTCCTTTTGTACACATAGATAAATTACCTGCCTTTCACTCTCCATACAGCCAAGCTGTGGTCAGATATAGCAAAGGATGATGGAAATATAGAACTTTTCTCTGGGTCAGGGCTGATTAGCCTCTGATTTAACAAGTTTTATGGGAAGCGTGTCTGGGGCCCGTGATGTAGTTTTTTACATAGGTGGAATATGGGGCCATACATAGAAAGTGCATGTAGGTCACAAGGACTCTGAACTCTGCTTGTTGTTCTGCACCTTGTTTGATGTGAGAGATGAGAGTAGTCTGCTAATGGTGACTACCTTCAGACAGGGACTCCTCACCAGGAATTGTGATGTGGATTAAGGCTACTTCGTTCTGAACAGAACAAAACTTTGCAGAGCAAAGTTCCCTGAGGAGGCACAGGTGTTCAGACTGATTCTTTGCATAGTGAGTATCTTAGAATACAATTTTCTGGAAGTACTATTTAAAGTTGTTATCCTTGGGTAGCTGACTTCTGTTGATACTCTTCTCTGTGGATGATTTGCATCTCCCCCCCCCCCCCCCCCNCTGGCCACTGAGATGAGGTGGCTGAGCAAATATTGCAAACGCTATTGCAAACATTTTAGAAGATAATTTTGTCATTTTGTCAAAAAGAACAACAATCAAACTTATTAATGCTAGCTGAAAAATAACATTAAAAATAGATAAATTTGCAGTCTACTAGTAATTTTCCATTCTCAGGAATAAAGCTCAGTTTTATCCAAAACAACTCAATCTCTACTCTTATCACTAAAGTACATAGCATGATTGAATATTACATTTCACTATGTAAACATTGCTTTAATATTTCTCATTACTTCTGCTCAAATAACCCTGAATAAATGTAGTATCTGGCACAAGATGCTATTCTTATGGGATTGTTTCAAAACTAGTGGCTTTGTGTTGCACAATATGGAGCTCTTAGCAACATGGCAAATCCTCCACTTTAAATCTTCATTTTAGAAAAGTTGTTCCACCTAAAAAAGCTCTAGATCCTACATGGGTTTCTGGCTCATGCCAGTGATGCAAGCCTAAGACCTAGATATGTAAAGGTCTTGAAATCAACAAGAATAAGCAAGTTTTGGTTTAGGGCTTAAATATGCTCTTGGAAACATATTGTTAACAATTGGAGAGCACTAGGGAAATGTCTTTGGTTCTGTCTGTTTCAAGACCAAAATCACTGTAAAAATACTTTCTTTGTTTTGCTGGGGTGGGCAATAAAAGAAGCAGGAAAAGGGGAAGGAAACGAGTGTCTGTCTAATTATGCTTCTATAAATGTCCTCAAATACTTTGCTAAGGTGGTTGGGGGAGCTTTCTTAAAACCAAAATAGGCAAATGTGGAGCTTGCTTGTCCAGTTAAAGTGGTCTATTTACACTCACCAGGCTTGGCTTGAAAGCTTCAGGAAAGCTTGGCTTTAAGCATGGAGCCACACCACATCATTTGCTGTGTCACAGTGGCCAAAATAAATGACAGCTAAAGCTGTCTATAACATAGCCTTGACTTCTAGTCTCTGAAACTTCAAAGAAATCCTTCATTTGACTTACTGTGTCTATATTGGTGATGATATGATATTATAATCACGTCCCACCACTGGTACTCTGGTCAAAGACATAAATTTTCGTTGTGCACAAAACGAAAGAAGGCAAAAGAAAGAAGTAAAATTTTGGATCCTTCACTGAAGGCACTACTTAACTGTTGGCTCAGTTCCAGGATTAGGGAGGATCTCTCCAAACAACTGTTTCTGAGTCAATATGTGGCACAGTTTTGGGGATAATTTGTTCCACGGACCACCTCCAAAGACAGTGTCACAATTTGTTTTGGTCTCTGGACATCTTTTATTTACCAGCATAGACATAGCTGTTGGGTTTGTGTTGGCTTGCAGTTTTATGAAGCTTTTCTAGTAAAGTCTACAAAACGTTTCATGGTGATTCTGTTTCTCAGTGAAGTCATCCCATCAAATGTCAGCCTCAAGGCCCAGCCTGTCCAAATCCCCATCTGGCCTACAGTTTATTTCCTCTAGCCAGCATATCCAAAGCTCCAAATGTCTGTGATCTACTATTTTCTCCAAATGAACCCTTTTTTTTTTTTTTTTTAATTATCACTTAGGTATTGATTTTTTTTTTTTTTAAGACCTGAACCCAACACAAACACAATAGAGTTAAAGTTCCTTTTCACATGTCCTTTTCATGTTTATATGCTAGTAAAACTGTTTTTTTTTTTTTTTTTTTATTATTTTCTAACTTGGTGGAACCAGTACAGGTATGTGTAGAAGAAAAAAAGAAATCAATTTTGTCTATCAACCCCTTACACGATAACCATTTCTGTAAAAAACATAAAATACAATAACTTAACTCTCCAACCTAGACTTAGTAATTTGGAAGTATCCCAATGTGTTTTTAATGAATAAAATTTGTTTTAGAGAGACAACATACATTTCAAACACTAAGATGACTTTTTTTTTTTTCAGAAAGTTGAAAAACATGTGTTTTGATGCATATAAATTGTGTTTTGTGAAGTAAGCTCTTATAGTCAATGAACTCCCAATTAAAGTAATTAAGCTATACACTGGCATAAAAAAAACACTATATATTGATGTGGGAAACATAAATATTGATGGGCCAGGTAATGGATAGCATTGTTTCCATAGTTCATTAGAGAAAGAAAAAATCTACACAGTAGCAATACCTGCCCTCAACAATTTCCTATTAGCATACTCACTTGTGGCACTGCCACATACAGTGAAAAGTATTCACAAGTATCACCAAGTATCACCACCCTTGTGATATTTTAGGAAAAAGCCTCTCTTTAGAATTTTACATTTTATTTGTTTGAAATTAGGCATATTTTCCTTCAGAAAGGAAGGAATATGCATCTATCACTGAAAGGATAAGCCTACTCTGTCCATTCAGAACAGTCTTTGAATTGCATCTGTTATTTTTTTTTTTTTTACTCCATGACTGTAGGACCTCACCTCTCTCTCCCAGTCATGCACAGTCTAAGGCTCAGTTGCTGTTCTGAACAGTTCATTATTCCTTTTATTTTCTACTGAGCTTTTCAGATGTTATGTTATCTTGCATGTGTAGTTTATTTACATTTTTGTATATAGATGTTAACCAGAAATTAATTAGTGTGTTACATCTCTGAAAAAGTGTCTCAGACTGATGCTTACCAGTATACTATAAACAGTAAATATTATGAAGAATTTTTTGATGCTGCAAGTGCTGTTCAATAACAAGCACATAAAGTTTTATTTAGGCACATGGTCCACTAAAACTCCGTTGAAGTCAAGGTCAAATCTCTAACTTTCTCTGCAAGCAGGAGGACCGATCTTATTCATGTGAGGGAAAGAGTTACTCTTTAGTCAAATTTTCTTTTTTTGCACATCATCCAGTTTTTTTTTTGTTTGTTTTGAATTTCTTAATTTCAGTAACTTCCTAAGGCATATTGACAAATACACTCTTTGCTTGAAAAAGGTGTTACACAGCAAATTATATTCTTCAGGATTTTACACTTCAGAAATTTTATAATTTCTTTATTTTACTTAATTCATTTTTGTGTCAAACAGTAAATTAGCTAGGGACAAATATGTGGATTGATGTTATGTCCTCAGGAGTATTTCTTTAAAATATTTAAGAATATCTCAAAAACATAGCAGCGAGATTAATAAATGATAGAAATTGTTGTGTTCCACATATTTGTGCACATTTGTATCCATTCACAGAAGGTACCTCCAATCTCATAATTAGTCTTTTTATAAGCTGTTAGTCTTACAAAGTAAAACCTTCAATTCAGTTAATATCACTAGGTATTAATTTCTCTGAAAGTCTGGACTTTTTGCTGCACTAAGTTTATTTATTTATTTATTTATTATGGCTACCATTGTTCAGTGTTGACAGCACAACATGAAAACTCCTGCTGAGCTTGTCAATACACGTTTTGCTATGACTGAGCATAATGTTCTTTGTTATCCAACCAAATGAATATAAAAAGAAAATATGAATACATGTAGCAGAGAAATGACATGTTTTTGAAAGACCTTTCCTCTGAATGAAAGAAGAATAAAGTAAGTTGGCTAAGAATAAGCAAGTTGGTTATATTTTTTTCTACCTTGGGTAGCTCTGAGGTTTGACTGGGTGCCAGCTAACAAATTAGGTTATTGATATGTTACTTTTGTGTAAGGAGTAATTCTTGATATCTGTATGTCTGTCCATACATGCAGGACTCATCTTAATTTCCAACATCCTTCTATCCCATTTTGGGAAAGGGTTTTTGCTGTCAAAACAATGATTCAGTAATTCCTCTGTCCCCCACCAAATAAGAACAAACAAAGGAAAGAGAGCTTGTCAGAAGTTATTTAACTTAAAACCAACTCACATCAAAAAGAATAATAAATAAACTTCACAACAGACTAAATCCTCTTAAGTCCATTGTGTTTCAATTAGAGAAAAATGATGTATTATCATTTTCTGGGACTACCAGGTAGAAAATTTTTTAAAGGTTAAAAAAAGAAATGTTAACCGCAACATACTGCAGTTTACATATGCTTATTTCCTGAGCTTGGGTTCTCTTGGAGTTGGGAGAAATGAATGCAAAGCAACCACAAAATGTTACTGTTTGGATCATGTAGTGATTTACATGTATTTCGTACAAGACAACTTAGCAGAAGCTCAGGCCTGTGTCTTCTTCCTTTATTTTTCAATGTTTAATGTACACCAGATTTGCCTAATGGTGTGCACTGATGGTGTTCACACTTGGTCTCCCTTCTGGATTGGCTCCTTCCTTGACTGTTGCCAGTTTTTCAAGTGTTCAACGTATTTTCAGGCTGGCATCTGCCTGCCCTCTACCATAAATGCTGCACATCCATGTGCCTCTGTGGAGCCAACTGGTCAGAAGACAAGCTGTCTCTCCATTTCATCTCCCACTCCTCTCCTACCCAGCTAAGAGAGGGAAGAGGAAGTAGTGGCTGGTAGTGGTTGCTTTTGGAAGCTCAACTGAAGTCTGGGAGTGAGGTGAGAAAGAGTTGAAGACCTGGTTTGGATCGGATGGTGTGCAGGTAGTGGGGAGCTGAGGAAGAGGAGACTTTGAGAAGTGCAGGAGAGGAGAAGAGGGCAGGATCCAACTAACAGGACAATTGGGAAGTGCAGTTGGCAGGAATGGTGGTTTTGAAAGTAAAATAGAAGAAATATAACTGATAATAATAATTTATAATTAAAGGTGAAAGAGATACTAGGGTAGGGGAGTAGAATAAGGCAAGATCCCAGATCTTGTCCTGTCAGACAGAGTCCCTGTCACCGAACTCAAATATTTCAGTGCAGTAATTCTTGCTTAAATGTCAACTGTTAATATGTATCTTTTGTATAAATTATAAGAAGTGAGGAATGTCAAAACAGGAGAGAAGGAACCTTGCAAAGGAAACACTGGAATAACATGTACAGTATACTACATATTAAATTGTGTAGAGTACATACAGTATATTTCTGTATGTACTGTATGACATTGTATTTCTGTATTTCTGAAAAAAAAAAAAGGCCATACAGAAATACAAGGCCAAGTCTTTTCAAAGCTTTCTGCCATTTAGATATTGTCAGGTTTTGTATCATACCTTATCTTTTGCATGCACTCCCACAAGAATTAATGCTATGTCTGTAAAGCTAAATAAAGGATGGCCAAAGAGCCATTATTAAAGCACTGGATCCATTGTTGCAACTCAATATATATGTGTTTGTATGTATATATGGTATAAATACATATATATGTATATATATATATATTTCAGGCAATTAGATTGCACTGTGATAGAAGTATTTAGAATACTGAATGATAAATCAGTCCAGTTTTAATCTTTGAAACAGGACATTATTGGATTTGTTCGATTTATTGATTCATAAACAAGACAGTGCAAACGATAAGATCCTACTCATTAGTAATCATTATTGTTACATATTCAAAGCAGTGAGTCCTTAACCAGCATATCTTAAATGAGCTATTGATTGCCTGCACTAGTTCTCTGGCTCTATCCTGGACTGTGCCAACTAACTCTCTCCAAGACATATGTGGTATAGAGGGGATGATACCCAAGCAGCGGGATTGCAAGCCAGTTGGTGCCACTAAAGCCAGAGATCAGTCCTTGTCTCTTCTCAGTTTAACACTGTAGGCAGGGTGTGGGTGACCTCAGAGAAGTCAATGAGTTGTTCTGTTCTGGCTGCACTGTGTTGGATTAAGAAACTATTGTCCCTAAGTGCTCATTCCTAGCTTCCCTATTGTATTTATTTGTCTAGAGAATTTGAGATTTATTGATCTAGAGAAAAAAAAAATCGTGATGTTTTAACATCCTCACCAGAGGGTGGGTGTTCTCACATCCTGTCCCTCTCTAAGAGTTGTTTATATGGAGGGTAAAAAAATGTATACTCACAGCAATAGCAATTTCCGCTTTTACATATCAGGACTGGATTACAGTTCATTCTCAGAAACAGTAATGTTTTTGTCATCTGGTGTAGTTTCAGTGAATCTTCCCTTCTTGGAAAATTAGGAAGAGATTTTCATCTAGCTTGCCATGTTTGGTTTATTTATTCTTGTTGCTTTGTTCTATAACATCAGTCTTTAATACAGTTGTATCTGTTTTCCGAAGGGATTGCAAGTTACTTAAGATTCATTGTCTTGTGTGTGTTTATGAAAGAGCGTTTTTACCTTTTCTAACAAAATCACAATACAAGCCTGTGGTGTTAGTACATAAGGAACAAAAACATTTCTTCTGACACTGGATAAATACAGTTCTGCCTAAAGGTCTGTCAGGAGTCCATGCAGAATTACAGACATGCTGTGCAGGCTTTTTGTAAGTGAATAGTGAAGGTATTTTTTGCCATGACATTTGTGCAAACGTAACTGAGCAAACCATTACGGACGCTTCAACTTCCACGTACACTATCACAGGGGTGTGTGTCAGTCTTCTCGCTACAGCCTTGCATTGTCTCTTCCCTCCAGGGATACAGCTGATACTTATCTCTGTACCTTGAGCTGAAGTCAGACAGAAGCTTTATTAATAATGACAATGGCACATCCTTTGCAGCTTCTTCCTGCAATAATTCACTTGGAGCCTTCTCAGATGTTATCTTCATTGTTTTGTAGTGGCTATAAATACATTGAATTTACAATGAATTGTTTCCAAACAATTAGTTGCTGAACTGTGTGCTAAGTTTATATCATCTTTGTTACACCCAGGCTCAAACCAAGGGCAGAATCAGTTAGATAAATGCAGTTCTTCACATTTGGGACATGAAAAATATCTGCTCTCCTATCAGCATGGAGTCATTTCCATTTGCAAAATATGAGGTAGCATCTTGGATAAATTCGCCCCTGGATAAATATTTTTGAGGTAGGAATACAAGTACTAACAAGAAAAAATAGCAGATTTGAATTTTTCATTTGGTAATTGTATTTAAATGAGAGTAATAATATTAAACATACATACCATATCTTCTCTTGTTTGCAAGTCTCAAAAGAGTTTAGAAGTGGATAACACTAAACATGTGGAAAATGGAGACACCAGAGATTAATTTACTTGTCCAAGTCACATTGCTCCTCAGAAGCAGAGAGCAGAGCAGAGAGTGGAAATTCAGGCTCTAGCCAGAAAAGTTCAAGACCTTGGATGGTGTGAAGTGATTTTATTTTATTTTATTTTTTTGTCATGAGCCTTAATAAAAAAAAAAAAAAAAGGTATCTTAATAACAGAGATAAATGAATACAATTAGGTAAAAGATATGCTTACCTTATAAGATTTTTCTTTAATTTTCAGACTGAAGCAGAAGCAACTGTCTCTGAAGATTTGGAAAGGATAAAATTAATTTTATTGATTTTCAGTTTTTTCAGTTGTGTATCTCAGATTTCATAAGTTTGGATGGAACTTACCCAACTACCAAAATTGTCAATCATGTATTCCTTTCTGTATCTCAGACAGGTATCAGAAACCTTGTTCTGAGAAGACTGAATATGATTTTGAGTTGCCCGTACTTTGCAATTGTCCATTTCTGACATGGAAAGGTAAGAAATATGTTATTCTACAGAGTAATAACTGAGGATCTTGAATTTGAACAGCAAATTAATTTACTGAACAGGGTATTTATGTGTAAAATCATGTACAAGGGGTTATACTGAGATCTTGACAAATTGGAGAGCTGGGCAATCACTATCCACATGAAGTTTAACAAGAGCAAGTGACAGATTCTGCACCTGGGAAGGAGCAACACTGGCTATATGTACAGACTGGGGGACAGGATGCTGGAGAGCAGTCTGCAAAAAGGGATTTGGGGGTTCTGGTCAACAGCAAGTTGAACATGAGTCCTCAGTGTGCCCTGGCAGCCAACAGGGCCATCTGTGTCCTGGGGTGCATCAAGCACAGCATTGCTAGCCAGTTGAGGGAAGTGATTGTCCCGCTCTGCTCTGCACTGGTATGGCCTCACCTCAAGTACTGTGTGCAGTTCTGGGCACTACAGTATAAGAAGAACAGAAAAGTATTAGAAGATGTCCAAAGGAGGGCAACGAAGATGGTGAAGGGTCTAGAGGGGAAGATATATGAGGAGCAGCTGAAGTCCCTTGGTTTGTTCAGCCTGGAGAAGAGGAGAGTGAGGGGAGGCCTCATGGCGGCCTGCAGTTTCCTCATGAGGGGAGCGGAGGGGCAGGCGCTGATCTCTGCCCTCTGGTGACAGTGACAGGACTCAAGGGAACGACATGGAGCTGTGTCAGGGGAGGTTCAGGCTCGGTGTTAGGAAAAGGTTCTTCACTGAGAGGGCGATCGGGCACTGGAACAGGCTCCCCAGGGCAGTGGTCACAGCACCGAGCCTGTCGGAATTCAAGAAACATTTGGACAACGCTCTTGTATGGTCTGATTTTTGGTTGGTCCTGTATGGACCCAGGAGTTGGACTTGCTGATCCTTGTGGGTCCCTTCCAACTTAGGATATTCTATGATTCTGTGATTCCTAGTACTGTATGAAAGTGAGTTTTCATGTGACATTGGGCCAATGTGAAAAAGTGATTTTTTTTCACTGCATGACCTGATAAAGATTGAAGTGCTGTTTCTTCTGCTGTCATGGCTGTGCTACTGAACTAATGTGATTACTTTGAGTAGCATTATGATCACCATTAAAATGAGAATGTGATCACATGGAGGGAAACTTGAAGCTGAGGACCACTGATGAATCAGAGTGATACAGAAAATGCAGTCCTGAGACAATGATGTTTTCTGTCACTGTATGCAGATTTAGGGGTCTCTAATCACTAGTCTTAATGAGGCAAAAATTCATTCCAGGGATAGTGTTTTTTGTTGTTGTTGTTGTTTCTTCATGGCAAATTCATATAAACATGAGGTTGAGGAGGAAGGAGGCTCAGGAGACAGAGCAGTCTCAGAAGAGCTATCAGCAGGAGAAAGGAAGGGATGGAATTCCCCACAACCCTGCCTCCCGCTTCCTCTAGAGACCCACATTCTTCTGGTTCTCTCTCTTTTTTTTTTTTTTTTGTCAAGCAGGCAGTCAGTGTTGTCAGTGGTAATTCTACTGCTGCTCTGGTTGTGAAACACTGTGTTTTTTGCTTTCTCCCACAGGAAGGTGGAATTAGCCTTCAGTCAAACCTTGCAATGCAATCATGGGTACAGAATTTGAAGCCAAAGGACTTTAGTGGGGTTCAGGGGAGAGTTGAAAGCATAACTGATTTTGAGTCTAAGAGATGGTATACCCAAATCCATGAGAACTGTCTCATACAGTTGTGCCCAGAGCCCAGCTAAGTGTCACAGAAAACCCTAAAAACATCCCTCCATTCACCCGTCAAATTTGGGGATCATGAACCAGGACATCTTAAAGAAGTTATTAACCTCAAACTGATAAGGGATAAAGTCAGGCAACTGCAGTCATACTTAGACACATGAGGAAATGGTATCCTGTAGCACAGAAGACTCTGTCCTATGGAAACTGTAGGCGATTGGTGCTCTATTGGTCTATTTCAGTTGTCTGGGCATGAACTTAGTATTAAAATATGGACATGAGTATCTCACACAGTATATACCTTAGGCATGAATGTGTACCTTAGACCCTTCTCTTGAAAACTTCAGCATCATCAGCACTACTGTTAGTTCCCTGAGAAGTATTATTGACTCCACAGCCTTGGCCAGAGTTTATTTAAGACTCCTCCCCACATGAGAAACAGAAATCCAATTTCCTGTTCCAAGAATGAGGAGCAGTGGTTCAAATGCATTAAGTTCTTGTCTAGATTGTATCTCGCCAAAAAAACTTCAGATTAATTATTATTTCTTCCTTGTTAAGTGCAAAGTATGTGCTTGATGCTCTGTAAGGCATACTCAAAGACAGCACCTACAGCTAATTGTTTTCATTTTCAATACCTGATTCTTCACAGCCATACTTTCATAGAAATCCCATTGAAATTTTATTTGAATTAATAAGAGTTATTTGAAAGACAAACAATTTACATAGAAAGATTCCAGCACAGATAGAGATATACATCACAATCATCTCAACAGGAGAGAGACAGAAGAACTGACACAGAAATACCTGCAAGGGCCAGTAAGCAAGAACATAGAATTCTGCAGTTTTATATTCATTGCATTAGTAGAGTCAGTTCCTGGCTATAATCATTATACTTTTATTGTTGTTTCTGGTTTGTGGGAAGAAAGAGAAATAATAACTCATTTTTTTAACAAAAGAGTTTGGAAAGAAAATAAGACATCTGTGGTCTCATGGAGATCTTAGCAAAGTCAGTAGTGCATTTTCCATTAACTTAAATTTAAGAGTATCTTAATTTAATTTCATTTGATTTAATTCTCAGTTTTCTGTAATGTATTTTATAATGTAGTTTAAAGAGGCTCCAAATTTGAGATGATAAAATATTTCTAAATAAGATGCAGCCAATATTCAAATAATACTCATCCTTAGAGGTATATTATTGTAGTTGATACAGATGTCAGAGCAACAGATTTCAAAGTTCATTGATATTTAAAATGGCTTATTGGTGTGGTTATACTCACAAAAGGCTGCTGGAGTTGCAGCTAAACAGCTCTTTCCTTGGCAAAGCTTAAACTCATTTTCCAAACACAGGAAGTCATACTAGCAAAAGACTGTCTTGGCATTATACCATTTACCATTTCTGTCACTTGTTTTGTGTGACTCATTCAGCTAGGTCCCTGTCTCACCTCCCATGCTGCAGCCTCTGTAACACAGGTATCTCCACTTCAGTCAGGGGACAACAGATCCCCCGATCAGCTGTGCCAGGCACAGGGAAATATGACCTGGGAGTGGAGTGTTTATTCTTTCTAGAAAGGTCAGAGACTGCCAGAAGTCCCTCTAGAGACATGTTGTCTCTAACTGCATCCTCTTACCATGTTGCTCCTTTCATTTCATTTCTCATCATTCAGTGAGGAAAAAATTGAAACGTCTTTATTTCTGTGGGTGCAATTACGTTTCACAGAGATTTAACTAGGGAATTAATAGGTACTGAAGGTTCACTTCAGTGAAGCAAAGAGTGCGAGAAAATTTGAAAAAAAATAGTTTGAGAATGTGAGAGACAAGATCCTAAATGCAAGTAGTAACATGGAAGAATAGTCCATTGGAGCTTTGCATTCGGCTGCAGGATGAGAAATGTAGCTGCTAAACTGCAATGTTTTGTATGACAGATGAAATATTCAGAAGGCTATACTGTGTATGCTTGTGTCACTGCTCATACTTGCTGCAGTTACTTCTTGGATGTGATGTCATACAAATACCAGGGAAGTTAAATCCATATTACTTTCATTCTACATACTTGTACATACATTCTGCAGTATAAGAGGGAGAAATACAATCCCACTGGAATCTGGCACATTAAGCTTATTTCATTTTTGCCATTTCTGTATAGAGGGTATGAGTTTATTCAGAAAAAAAAAATACAAAAACTGTTCTTATGCTGTTATAAGGTGGTGGTGGTGAAACCACTTTGCCTGTTCCTTGTAAAGGAATGCTTTGTTTTTCAACATCATCAACTGAGGGCATGCCTCTAAAGCACTTTTTTGATCCACTTATTTTTCAGGGGACTGCAACATATGTTTTTCCTCTTCCACTTTTTAATATTTTGGTCTCTGGTGAATCCGCATACAAAAGCTTCCTTCCTTTAGCTGGAGTCCACAAATGAAAAGCTTTTCTTTCTCTGATTGCAGATTAGCCTGCCAAGAAACAAACTCTAACTGGAGAACATCACTTTAATTTATTTATGGGATACAGATGACAAGGAAGTCTGTCCTCTTCTCAGGCTTTTTGGAAAGCTTTGGGCTGACCCAGCCCAACAGAGTTCATATAGCAAAGGCAAATTGTGCCAGGAACCAAAGCCAATAGTCATTGCAAACCTCTGAACCAAAACATTCCTTTAGTGCTTGAATTTCCCTATAATTTGTGTAGATTCCCTTTTTGTCAATGAAGCTTGCAGTGGATAACTAGCTTAGTGCAATCAGACTAAACAACCATGCTATTCATTCAGCAATTAGATGATAGCAGTAATGCATGCTTTATGGTTTCCGGTCTTCATTCTTTCCTTTCTTTTAAAGTCCTTGGAGACAAACTCTGGGATGTTTGGCAAAGAAGAGGCTTTTGCTGAAAAATATCCTGTCTTTTTTACTTCAGGGTTGCTAATAAGTTCTATTCTCAGAGGCAAAATATCAGATCCGCATAAGAAGAAAAGATCAGCTAGAGGAAAAGCAGCAGTGCCATCATTTATATATACATGAACATTTGCTTTGATCTATTTAAATGAGGAAGGAAGACCTTTTTTTTTTTTTTAATCAGCAGCAGCATATGGCTTAATTTAGAATAAAATAAGAATATTTTGAATGCAAATAATTTTAGCAGAAATTATTTGGTATGTTTGCTCTATAAATGGCTTGAGAGGAGTGTAGGAGAAATAATTTTGCTGTTGTTGCAGAAGATAAATCTTTGTGAAAGGGCAGATTTCAGCTTTCAGTTAGGAGTTTCAGCTTTGGCCAAAATCAGCTGTGGTTTTTACCCTTTCTTTACCACTGCACGTAACTTCCTTGTGTTTGGAAAAAAAAGGATCCATATGTTTACATATCTCAATGGCATTGTTAATGATTCTATCAACTGACAGGCAAACTTTAGCTCTTTGTGTATTAAAAAAATAGTTAAACTAAGTCAATAAAAAATGATACAGCTTAGCAAATATAGGCTCTTCATATAGTAGAAACATAAACTGTTGATTATCTACTCAGTTTGCATTTTCCTATCCTGGCAGTTCTTCCTCCTTTCTTCTACACCAATCATTCAGCTACTGTGTGACCTCAGACAGATCAATTAAACTTTCTGCACTATAGTTTCTTTATTTAAGAGCTAATCCAAAACCCATTAAACTCAATGTGGGCTCTGAGAGATAAGTACTGGCAGATTTAACGGCGGTAGTTTAAAGCATTACAGCACCGAGACGCCTTTCTTATCTCTTTTCAAGAGATTAATTTCTCAATAACAGGCAAGGAAGGATAGGATATGAGCCATATGTCAGTCACTGTGTTTTGCAGTACAGAATATTAGACTAAATTGCACTGAAGATAGGTGCTCATTAATAAAATGGACTGTAAAATGTGGCAGTTGAGGCACAGATACATAATTTATTCTGTTGTTCTGTAATATTGGTGATGACCTAAGACAGATGGACAAGTTAAGAACATGGAACAATACCTCCTCTAACTGAGAATATGAAAGACCACCTGCCAGAGCTCTGAAAACCTTACCTGGGTACCTCAATAGCATTAAAAGAAACTGATTTTTGTAAACTGCTTGAAGAGGCTTATCAAAGGCAATGAATAACAATAAAGTATCATTACTGTTTATACAGAAAGAATGTTTACATTTAATTTTTAAACACTAAAAAAAAAAAAAAAAAGGTATGGGAGAAAGGAATTTCCATCTGACTGCAAGTACGCTGCATTTCTATTCAGACCGCTTCATTTTGTTTCCAAATATGCTGTTTTGAAACACCTTTCAGCATAAGGATTGTCATTCTTCAGTCAGAGATTTGGCAATCAGACACAACAGGAAGAATGTTTGTGAGGATCTGAAACAGAAACACAGAGTGATGAGAAGCCAACAGAGCAGAGCAACATTCCAGTGCGGTTTGTACTAACCACTGAGTTGAAATATCTTAATGTTGGGACAGTCCTCGGAAGCTGGTCTAGTGTCTGTTTAATTGTCCACTTGAGTTCAGTGAGGTCTTGTTTGGGCCCAAGGTCACTCCATCGTTCTTAGATAATTTAGCTGAAGTGCTCATGATTAGAGTCTTGTTGTCCTCAGTTTCCTCTCTTATCAGTGGTCAAAGATAGTTCTTCAGAATTAACTGGCTATCTCTCCCCCGTGAGTGCTTGAAGGAGAAGGAAGTATGGGGACAAGAGTAGAGTCTGTTGTTGCTCTACTGACATCTTAGAGCAGCCTTATTATTTAGACAGACAGATCTGAACACTGTTTTGCCAAAGCAGAAGAGGTCAGATTTTTTTGTTTCCAAGTCCAAAGCTAAAAATCATTATGCAAATGTTCAATATTCATTTTTCTTTAGTTGGACTATTTTAACAAAATGTAGTATGATATTGGTAAGTACAGCAGAGAGCAATATGAATGGTACCAAATCACGATCTTTTCCACACAAGAGTAACAGGACAAGAAAAAAAGAATACAAGCCCATCGGTTTAAACCTTACCAAAAATAAAAAGGATCACATTAACAGCAAGAATATAATTCACACACTACTGAAAATCAATAAGTATCAATAAGTTACATCTGAATATCAATGATGAAAGTCTGCTTTGCACAAGTGAATGAAAAGTAAAAGATTCAGAAAATTGTTACTAGTGATTCAGCCATAGACTCTACTCAACCTCAGAGATATCAGCAGTTTCAAAACAGAAACAAGTATACAAATTCTCCTGTACAATGCCTGTGTTTACTCAGCCTTTGAAACAGAAAAATGCAACAGGAACAGCTGCTTCAGTGCGTTAAGGCTAAGGAAAAAAAAAAAGTTTTGCATTCAAGGATGAAAATTTACAACATTATCTTGCGGGAGAAACAAAAATTAAATCTAAAATGATCTCTACAGATAAAGAATAGTAATGTGAAAAAATATATTATTTATTTTACAATAGAAACATTCTTACTGGAAGGAGTATGGCACTGGTTGAGTTCCGGCTGTAGTAAAGCCTCCTTAGAAAAAGCCTGTGGTTTTACAGGATATGAGCAATCGTGCTGCCTGTTAGCTTGCCGGTTTTCACTTCTGGGATAGGAACAGTTACCAGCAATGCATCACAAGTAAATTTACTTTATTTGTACTGCTTACTATCATTTGTAGTGTGTCATTATTTGAAGTTTGTTGTAAGTCTCAATTGAAACATTAAACTTTTTATGAACTGGAAATCTTGGAAATCCTTCAGAGGAAGGCTTTTATTTATGATATTGTAGTCAGTGTTTCCATTATATCCCCCTGTTTTCAGGGATTTATAACTTAGTTGTAAAAAATCATTCTGGACTGAAATTTGGCATATGGGATTGAACCCGAAGAATTAAGTTTTTTTTTGAAAATAAGTCTGATCACATGCAAACTGTAGGATGTAGAAATGGAAGCGGTTAAATATTTTCTTTAGAGATTATTCTGCTTAATTATTATACTGCATTGCATTATACCATTTTATACAATCAATTCTGTATTAATAATATTGTATTTCAAAGCCTTTTTCATCCCACATTCTTGGTTGAAGAATAGAGTGATTAACACTATGTTTATCACTGACACGTAGTAAGGCTGAATGTTTCTGTATCCTCAAAGGAGCATGATAGTTACTTCTCCTGAGTAGCATAGCTTGCTGGTTGGGTACATGGAAGAAACCCAGGCAAACAGAATGCAACTAGACATTGCCAAAAACCAACTAGCCAACCAACCAATAAATAAATAAATATACATACATGCTTGTATATAATATATATACATATATATTATACACATATAGATATACATTTAGATGTACAATACAGACACACACATATATATTTATATATCCAAAACTCTAAAAGGATAATAAAAAAATTACAAAGCTCTAGGTGACACTGGGTACCTTAGAGGCAGTATAGCTAAAGCATTCTAGATTCTACAGTGAATAATATGGGATAGAGCGATACTGTAGATTTTTCAGGTTTTTCAAGCTCTCCAGTACCATTCCTAACTCAGAAAATGATATCTTTAACTGTCAGATTCTTGTTGCTCTCTCACTGGAACATAACCACAGTAATGATCAAGAAGAAAGACTATCATTACAAATTCATTGCTTTTTGGGTCATCTGTGGGAGGCTTCATACTAAAGTAATTATCAAGCTCTACTTCTTTTAGCTTGCCTGTTTAAAGGAAAGCACAGTATGAAAAAAAAAAAAAGTTGGGTTTTGCAAGCACTTTTGTCAACTAGCATTTTTAATGATAATTTCTTCTAAGATTTCTACTGGCTTTATTAAGATTTCAATGCAAATTTTGCCTCTCAGATAAATATAAGAGGATCTCTTTGAAGCTACCCGGTTCCTGTTTTTACTGACAGGATTTACATTATACCAATAAGATAGGCTCACAGACCACAAACACAAAATAGCAGTCCCAGGAAGTTTTAGACAGCTATAACAACATTAGGTAGTCAGAAAGACTGCCCTTGTTCGTCACCTCTCTTATTTAATCTGAGAAGAAAGAAGATGTGATGCGGAATGTACTAGATGGTCTGAATCCATCAATTCATAACAGATGTAGCTTCCTGCTTTTTTGGAGCTGCTGTACACAAGATGATATAGAATGAAATGAGAACATTGAGGTATTAAAAGCTTTTTAATGATAAAGAAGTTGAATCTTTTTTATTAATGCAACAAAACCTAGTAATGTGTCTAAAGGAACAAAAAATAGCAATCTTTTCTAGGACTGTAGATTGGCATGCTGTATAATAAGTACAGAACAACTGCAAAGCTGCGGTTCCCATTTTTGGAAAGAACCTGAGAGCATAAAAGAAGAGGATGATTTCTGAAGTGGTGTAACGACAATATACTGAGATTGTGGAGGATGCTACAGGACGTCCTGCTGTGAGGGTGACTGAGCACTGGAACGGGTTGCCCAGGGAGGGAACATTCTTGGGGATATCCAAAAGTCAACTGGAGACGGTTCCAGGCAACCGGTTCTAGGTGTCCCTGTTCGAGTAGAGAGGTTGTATCAGATGACCTACAGAGATCCCTTCCAACCTCAGCCATTCTGAGCCATTCTCATCCAAATGACCACTGAAGTCAGCAAGGAATGTTTCCATTAACATCAGCAAGCTGTGGACAAGCTCCTCAATATTTTACTCTGCTCGGTAATGAGGATATTACATATATGATTTGACAGCATTAACTTCAGTATTAATAGCTTGGAGTGAAATAGCTGAATATATAACTAGAAATTGAGAAATTATGAGAAAAGGTTGAGGTAAAATTGTAGAAAATCAACAGCTGACGTCAGTACATGTCTATGGGTAAAGGAATACAAGAGGGCAGAAATGTGCACAGCAAGAAATAGGGAAGCACTAACAGAATGAGAACAGTAGTCAAGTAGGTGGACAGAGTTAGCGGTTAAACCAGAGTTAGATGGTTAAACTAGCTAGCAAATAACACTTAAGAATTTGGGAAGGGACTACCAGTTAAGAGGTAAATTAAACACATAGAATTGAAAGGGGATAAAATGTATTTTGGAAGGACTCTTCAAGAAGTGTAATAAAGATCACACTTGAGGCAGATCTTACTTAATATTTTAATTGGTGCTCTGTGCCTCTGCACTGATAAAATATGTGTGATACAAAATGGCAAGGCATTGGCAATACAGTTAAGTTATATGGGCAGAGCTGGCAGACCTACAGACCCAGAGAAAGAGAACTCTAAGAATTCCTGTCATCTGCAAGGAAGCAAATAAAAATGCCCAAGAGGGAAGACAGGATGTGTTAATTAATCACAGCAATATGATCTAGTATTGAAAAAGGTAGATGACACATAAAGTATTTCAGAGGTACAGAGAGTTTCAAGAGGCATTAATGAGGTCTCCTTTACATAATTTACAGTTTTGTCCATCCATATGTCAAACAAAAATGTATTAAACTGAAACAAGAATGAAGCAGGAAAGAGGGGATGGCAAGAGAAATGGAGAATCTACCTTCTGAGGAGAAACTGACTGGGCATAATATTTAACTTACTGAAATGAAGCCTGAGATAAGGATACGATTTCTGTCCCTAAATATGTTAAGGACGTAACACCAGAAAAGAAAATAGCTATGTTCAGGAACAATGTTGGCATAAAAACTAAGTAGATGTAAAATAGCCAGTAATATGTGCAAATGAGAGAAAGTTTTTAAATGCTGGAATAGTGAGGCTCCAAAACAGATTAGGGTGGTTAAAACAAATGAACAAACAAACAAACAAAGCCTTCTTTAAATGCAGTGTCATAAGTTTATCAGGGAGATTCTACATTATGGCTGTCTGCAACAGTAAGAAAACAAACTTGATGAGCCACAAGGTCCTTTTTCTCTACAGTAAATGGCCTGATTTTCAAAATTTCTGAATTCTTGCAGGTCCCATTGTTTTGCTGCTCTTGATGTCCCTCATTTCCTGTGATGTTCTCAGAAGCCAAAACCTGATGGCTGGAAGTATTTAGCAAGTAATTTATAGATTTTCTTTATGACTGTTAAGAAGAGTCCACTTTAGGTCTATGGCAAAGTGAACTTGCAAACAGTTATATTATCGCCCTGAGGTACCTGGTTAGTTTAGCGTTATGGTTGCTAGACTGCGTATTTCACCAATGTAAGCCATGGAATGCAAGAAAACCAGTTGACTCATGACTTTGATTTCACACTTCCACAGAGTAAGTCTCTATTCTCCCTGATGCGCTCAGTGGGCAGCCTTAACTCCTACCATGTTTCAAATATAAGTACTTATATTTTAAAGATTATTCTAGGCTTGCTTTAGCTTTCATGAATCACATTGTATATAGCTTTGTATTTACATATATGAATGAATTTTAGTGTCAGTTTGTAAGCAGCAACTGAAATATGTTTTTCTGTAGTGTTTGATCGAGATTTAGTGATCTTTGTTAGCAGTCTTAATTTGAGCATTAGTTTTTGTGGAAAATTGCTGAAATCTGCAGATGAACATGTATTTGGTCTGTTATCCTTATGGTATAAGCACAGACCTGTCAATAATTGCTTAGGATGAAGCTGGAGATATATAGGTTACTTGTGGTTTAAAGGAATAATGGAAACTGAGCAGAGGAGGAACTCAATGGAGGGTGACTGAACCCTCTCTTTTATTTGTTTTTACATTTTCTGTTGGTGGGATTTGCAGTCTGGCAAGCTACCATTAAATTAATGAAGTTCATGGGCTGGAATTTCACCTAGAGTGATAGTTATTTGTATTGACATGTATCATTTCCTCTATGCCTCCTGGCATTTTTTTTTTTTTTTTTTTTTTCTGTACCTGTGCTTTCAGGAACACGCTATATATTTTTTCAGCCAGGTCTGTGAGATCTGATCTACTAAAAACCATCAATATTCATCCTCTAATATTAGCTTTGATCTGCCAAACATATTTCATATCAGTGGGCAAAAAGAGGAGTGTGGTCTGAAAGTTTTCCACGCTGATTTAGTATGCCATAAAAGCTTGTACAGGCCACTCCTCAGGTCCTGCATAGGCCTGCCTACACTGAAATTAAGTTCTGACAGCTTCTACCTGGATTTAATACAAGATCAGCTAAACAGGTGTTGATATTCTTAGCTATATTTTAAGGTTGCAATTTGTAAAACTGCCTGTTTTTGTCAGTTAAAATGTGCACTTAGGATTGTCTATATTTTTACCCTTCCTTCCATAAGTCCTCTCCTTGTTATTCCAACCTGCTAGCCAAAACAGAAGCATGATGTTAACTCTGTAAACCTATATATATAAAAACCTATATATATATATATATATATAAACCTATATATATATATATTTAGTACATTTTGGCAATTTTACTAGCTTCTATTTATCCATCTTTCTTTTTTTCTTCAGTGGATTTATTTCCAGGAGCACTTGATTTGTATCTGTCTGTCAGTCTACATCTATACCACTAAATAAATAGCCAGCTGACTTGTCCCCTAGGCAAAGTGACAGCAAGCAGCTCACATTCACAATACCAAAAATCCCTTCTAAAGTAGATTTCTCCCAGGTTTAGTGGTCCAAAATTGAAGCTGTGAGTGAGCTGACTTTTAATCAGTATGAACAATCAGCAGTTCAGTACTTGAGTCATTCCCCGGCCCTTTTTTGTTTAACAGTACAGTTATACCCTTAGGCAATGTCTATACTAGTAAATAATGTGAACCAAGGCCCATTCTCTGGACCTGGGTGTGTGGCATGACAGAATTT
Source organism: Anseranas semipalmata (assembly GCA_013399115.1). Classification (NCBI taxonomy): domain Eukaryota; kingdom Metazoa; phylum Chordata; class Aves; order Anseriformes; family Anseranatidae; genus Anseranas; species Anseranas semipalmata. The sequence continues at coordinate 214,732 of VXAA01000709.1, forward strand.
GCACCCAAGTAGCTAAATAGTCCCTTACCTCGGTGAAGGTTGGCTTCATCTATAGCAACAACTGTGAACAATTTGTGGCTTGTGCTATGCCTAAACTGTGCCTGGGAATGGTCTGAGAGACGGGTATTTATCACAAACCAAAACTGTGCCAGAGAATGTAATTAATAAAGATTAAATAGCTTGTCTAAGATAGAGCCTAAGCCCATATCCTGGCCCTATTAATTTTACTGTCAGATGGAGTAACCTTAGGTCTGGCTGCATGTTCTGGAGAAAGCACTACTGAGCACGTGCAGCCCTTTGTATCCAGTCTTCCTGAGTCTGGTCCCTGTTGCCATGTCTCTGTGCCGCTCTCTTTGCCAATTGTGGCATCTAGTCCAAGATCCCTTTTGCTCAGGTCTGTGTTTAAACTTCACCTCTATTACTCCTCTTCCTCTCTAATGCTATTTCTCTGTTACTGTTCTCCATAGCCAGGATGAGTTTTCCAGCTCTTCCCCTAACTCCATCCCTCCAGTGAGCTTCTTTTGCTGCTCTCATCCCATTCTGCTCTCTTTTCTTAGTTTTTTATTTATTTATTTTCTCATCTTTTTTCCCCAGTTTTGCAGCATTTGGTTCTGTCTCCTTTAGCTCTGCTTGCCTTGCTAATTTCTTTCGCCTGGCATCTAGGCCAATGTCAAACCCAAGCCCTTTTCATTCTGTTTTCAACAACTCCACGTCCCCTCCTAGGCTCCTTCTCAGGTCTATTCTCCCCACCCACTGGCCAGGTTGCAGCTGGGTGTCTGTGGAAAGCCCCATAATGCTTCTGCTCCCCAAGTCCAAGTAACAAGTCCCCAGGTTTCACAGTGTCACATCCTGTGTCCACATCTAGGACAGATGGAAGAAGCAGTCACCATGAAAGCTCAGCTCTTCCACTGTAGTCCTAGTTTGTTTCATTGCTTCCTGGGGAGAGCACATGCATAGTTGGGTGATAAAAAAGGTGTAATGAAAAACTAGGTCATACGTAGCAAGGACTGTGCTTTCACAGAACTGTAATATCTGAATTTAAGCTCTGCTTGATGCAGTCTAAATGCTGTATAAGTCCTTTTTCCTAATGTTTCCTGTTGTCTGGATTTAGCCCTGCAGAGTTACCTGAAGGGTAGAAAACAGCAAGCAAAGAGACACTAGCAGAAATTAGAGCCAAAAATCTGAGCCTATGAGTCTTCACGGAATAGATTAGCAAGGAAGATTTAAAAAAAGCTTAAAGTTCAGACATTTCTGCCCAGACATATATCACTGACAGAAAGGTAACTTCCCCCTTCTCTTTTCTGTCACCCCAAACCTCAGACCTCTGCTTTATGCTTAAAAACACCTGAACTTATTCAGGAAAAGGTCATCAGTATTTTTTCAACATTGCTAAACAACAGATTTTCTTTAACCTCATTCTCAGAAACAGCTGTACCATTTTGGATGAAACTTCCTGAAATATTTCTGCCTGAGGCAGACACCTGGCATGGAAAATTTCAGCCCAAACATTTAAGGTTTGGCAAAGCGATATGCAGCTGAAAACAGGCTTTATAATGGGAAGTGTTGGGCAACTGTAATAACAAGCAAAATTACCAGCCTCACCCCGACACCAATCCTAACTGATGTGCCAAGCTTTATGATAAAATACTTAGTTTAAATGAATGATGTCCTTACATATCAAAAGACCAAAAATAACTTGGAACATAGTCTTCTTCGAGATATAACAAGTGTTTCCAACTTATGGCTTAGTGATGTAAAAAGGACAAAGTAGATTAATAACAAAACATAAGATGTAATCTTCAGTTTGTGTCTGTTAGAGAGAAGAGTGAAGTGTAAAAGCAATGTATATAACACTTTGTTGCTTAGATTTTATGTGTTTGAGTCATCCAAAAGTCAGATGGTTTATTTTCACTGAACACACCCCAAACTGTTAGCCGGAAAACCACTTAGACATTTAGATGGCAAATATAAGTTCTGAAGACAATAAAAGAATTTATTAATCTTTCAGCAAGTCACCCAAAATGTTTAACAACTGCTTTTTCATTCAATTTCTCCTTCCAGTACAAGAACTTCATTTCCTATTCTATTTGTTCTCCTCTCTCTAAAATATAGCCCTGTCATGGTAGTCATGTTGTTCTTGAACCAAAATAAATCAGTAAATATGCAGACATGTAATAAAATTTGTTCTTCTTCTGTGCACAAATATAGTGAAATAGCTCTGTAGTTTTCTTTTTATATCTTAAAAATGTACTTTTTTCATACAAATCAATTTAAATAATACGTATTTATCTGAAGAAAAGTGAAGGAATAAATAAAAAAAAAAAAAAAAAAGAGAGAGAGAGAAAAGAGGGGGTGAGATTAACAGTGATGTTTCATAGCCAGCTTGCATTTTGCAGCCTTTCAGTACTTAAAGGGGGCTTATAAAAAAGACGGAGAACAACTGTTTACATGGGCAGACAGTGATAGGACCAGGAGGAACGGTTTTAAACTAAAAGAGAGGTGAGTTAGGTTAGATGTTAGGGGGAAATTCTTCACTGTGAGGGTGGTAAGGCACTGGAACAGGTTGCCCAGAGAAGCTGTGGGTGCCCCATCCCCTGGAGGTGTTCAAGGACAGGTTGGATGGGGCCCTGGGCAACATGATCTAGTACGTGGCATCTCTGCCCAAGGCAGGGGTTTTGGAAACAGATGATCTTTAAGGTCCCTTCCAACCCAAGTCATTCAATGAATCTATGATTTTTTTTTTTTTTGACACGTTCAGTGTCTGAATTCTGTCTAACATACAGCTTTGGTGGATTTCAGACACCTAAATATCATAGAGTATCTCCTGTTGCCTTCTCATGAGCAGTATGTAAGCATTAGAGACATTTTAAATTTCTAATAGCACCTCTGTTCTGGAGAAAGAAACATAGCTCTTGAGTCTGGACTTCACCTGTGAGAGAAAACTGGGTATCTAAGTGTGTTATAGATGTGTGATAAAGCATTTATGTTTCTCGTAAGTCACTGAAGAAGCTTCATCTGTTAGGTACACTTGTACCTACCTCATTCAGAAAGCCCAGAGTTTGATACTGCTGATAGGTGATGAAGTTGTGAGAGACAAACACTGATGTAAAGAAGGGAGAATTGGATCCTTGAGTTAGTATGGCATTGGGTTCTGGCTTATATATTTCCTATTGGATAAAATGCACAAACTGCATGGGAAAAGAGGGTCCTGATCTCCCTCTTCCTCTGGGAGTACTCTTACCACTAGCCTCCAGAAGAAAAGGGGAAAACTGAGCCTGCATCTGTCTTTCATAGAAATTGTGCATTGTAGTCACATAACTTGGTACTGGAGGGGAAGTTGTGATGCAAGTTTTCTTGAGGCCAAAGCTCAATTTCTAAAATAAGACACCCAAAAGCTTATTTTAGTTCAATGCCCACTTCATATCATAGAAAGCTGTAGCAGTTGCCATGAAAAGATGCTTGCAGAGCTGCCTCTGGGATGTAATGTCTCTGAATCTGTGCTCATCTGTTTCTATCATTAGAAAAATCATTATCTAGATCTTGCTGCATTAGCAACTCCTTAAGGTAAAGTACATGGACACTGCTTGTATCACCTAGATCTAGTTAATATTGACAATGTTTATTCTTATTTATGCCAAGGGCTTATTAGATTTATAGCATGAAGCTATAATTAGTAGTAAGAGATGCTGAATCAGAGATCTAACGTTTGTAAATTGTGGGATTTTCTTCTGTATATAACAACCTTAGTACTTGGTACGTGATAGAATTATTCTAAAGAGCATTTATCCTTTAAACAAGTCACATGTAGGGGAAAAAAGCAATTACATTAACTGTTTTTTCTCCCTATCAACATATACAAATAATATTAATAATAATAAAATAGAATTAGAATAATTCAGTTAGAAGGGACCTAAAAAGATCAAGTCCCACTGCCTGACCACTTCAGGGCTAATCAAAAGTTAAAGCATAGTATTGAAGGCATTATCCAAATTCCTCTTGAATATTGACAGGCATGGGGCATCAACCTCTCTTGGAAGTCTGTTCCAGTGTTTGAGCACCCTCACTGTAAAGAAATTTTACAGCTATACAGCAGCAATATTAAGATACTACATTAAAAAAAATAATAATAAAAAACCACCAACATACAGGAATGACAATAATATAGAAATCCTGTCTGTGTCGGAACAAGGAACTCATTAATGAAAGGTGTGTTTAATTAAAAGCATGCCAATGCTTCTGATCTTTTTGATACCCCGTCACTGGCAAACAGCTTTTAAAAAGTACTGAAAGCATTACACAACTATCAAGATCAAGCCAGAGAAGCATGGTGAGTGAACAAAATCCTGTTTCTGAGAGCATTGTCTCACAGGAAGCAGGACCCATCTGAGAGCCATGTGACTGCAGAGATGGAGGAGAAGTCCTTGGGGTCAACAAGAACCATTGTCCTGAGACTGTATAGTGAGAATGGAGAGGAGGAACCTTCTCTTTTTTCTGAAGGCTGAAAAAGTCTTTAAAACACAAATTGTGGATCACAGACAGCAAAATGTATAGCATCAAAGGGTAGTAGCGCAGGAACTTGTTTTAGGAATAGCTGTTGGAATACTTGTTCCAAATATTGACAGGAGGACAAGCATCTTCCCCATTGCCAGGATGTATAGGCAACACTGCTCAATATCCTGAGATATCACTTAGTGACTAGAGATCTAGTGACTAACTAGGATGCTTTTGTAGACCTTTTGCAATTCTCATGGTACATATGAAATTCAGACAGCATAGACTGACTGCCCTGCAATCCAACAGGCTTGGTAAAAGTGTAAAACATCTGTCTCTAATATCATGACTACAACATGCAGCTCAGCAAATGTGACTTGGGGCCTCATTTCTGTGTCTCCACTTCTGACATTTATAGTTAAATGGTGCTGTTGATTCCTGCAAGAGAGGCTACAATTTCTCTAATTAAAGGAGGAAAAAAAAAATACCACCACCACCACCAACAACAACAACAAAAAACAAACCAAAACAACAACAACCAAAAACCAAAACAAAAAACAATCTTCTTGTTCCTTCCCAGATTGTTCCCATTTGCTGCAAATAAGCATGAGTTCCTGCCTGGAAGCACTATCTGCAAACTGCAGTCAGATGTAAAAGAAGACTAATCAAGCTTGGGAACCAGGCCTTAATTAGACTGCTTGGAAAACAGAGCAGAAGAGCAAATGAAAATTATTAACCATCACTCATGATTCCTGTTTCTAATTTTAAAGAGGAAATCATGCATTAATCAAGCGCTAGCCCTAAGCTCGGAGACACGTTTTAGAAATATCCTGAAACAACAAGAGGAAATCTTTCCAGTGTTTAGAGAAAACACCCCCTGATCAGCCAGTATGTGTAGCAGAATATATTTTGACATGAAATAAGCTATGTTTCAGTATGCTTAGCTTTTGCTGGGCCCAAGAAAAACAAAACCAGTACCAACTGAAATGAAGGCACATGACAACAATTGGGGTTAAGCCTGGGTTTTGTTAAAGGAAAACAAATGTAGAGTATGTTGTTTTCAGAGGATAAAGGAAAGACATAGAAGGGTAAGAGCAAGAGGAACGATGCAATAATGCAACTGCTATTGTGTGTTTTGGTCATAGCAAAGAAATTCTTTGGTGTACAGAAAAAAAATATTTAATATGAATTATTTCTGATAATAATAACAAACAGGCACACAACATCTAAATATTACCCAGAGATCACTTGAGATCACTTGAGGATTTATCAGAACTTAATTCATTGTTTCTGCTATATGTGGACTGCAAAGATAATTTTCTATTTTTTTTGGCAAACTAATGTGAACTTTCTGGCTGTAATTCAGAAACTAATGTTTTCTGGTGGAGCCAGATTGAAATCTGTAATTTTCTTGGAACTCTCCAGGAAGAGGAGAGAAAATGGGCTCTTGATCTGTATTAAACATTGCAACCATTTTTGGGAATACACAGTGTTACAAAGAATGCTTACTTTTTCAAACATAAATATCCAAACTTCTCCCTTTGAATAACAAGCAACACTTTCAAGAACTTCAAAAGCTAATGATTTCATGTCTTGAAATTACATATCTAGAAATGTTAAGATGGCATATACGCTAGGGTTGCAATGGTGGACTGCAGTCCACAGCTATTGTTTCATGAAAAAAATAATGACAAAAGAGAAAAATATAGAAGTTTTTTTTTTTTTTTTTTTTTTTCCCATCATGCTATATATGTCATATTTTAATAGAACTAAGCAATGAAGTTCAGCAATCAAAGTTGGTAATTTGACAGAGCATTGTGGTCTGGAGGAACGGACACAGACAAAGGTTAGTAAGTACTGAATTTTAATAATGGTTTTGGCATGGGTTCTTCTGAAGTTTTGATGAGTAACCTCACTGTTCGACCCTATAAGGAGAATGGTCTGAACAAAATTAAGGTTTTGTGCGCCAGTTTGGTGGCATCTCCCTACATAGTATAATACAGAACATAGCCTTTGGTTTTAACTGAAAAATGATTACTCCGGATGGACACTAACTTTGCTTCATTACTTTGGCTGAAGCTTCTATTATTCCTCTCTGACTCCTAATGTAAGGACCACTTGGGTGATTCCCTCACTGCTCAAATTCAGTTGCGATTCTTCTACTAAATTAAGTCTGAGGGGATTTCAACTCTTGATTTCAGTGAATGACTAAGGACAAGATAGAGCATGTCTAGTCTAAAAACTGGTGCAGTTGCCTTGGAGGTGAAAGACATAGGTTTAAATCCTCTTAGGCTGAACAAGGAGCTGAATCCAGATTTTCCATCTGCGGTGTGAGGGCTGTAAACACCATACTGTTGTGCAAAAATGATAGGATTATAATGTTTTGTATAATCCCAGATGATAGGATTATAATGTTTTGTAACATAGTGGCTGAGAGTCTTTTCCTTTATGCTAAACTCTAAAGTTGCCTGCATGTGTGTTCCTGCAGCACTTTAAGTGGTTGTGTATTAGTTTTGGTTATGTTCAGCAGTAGCGGTCAGGTGGTAGGAAGGAGCCTCGTGATAGACCAGCGCCTTTCTCACAGCTTTAGGCTTCTAGAGAGTTTTCAATGCATACTGTTGTGCCTATGGAACTCTAATCATTTTATGGGTGCTGGAGAAAGTAGTTTAACACAATCTTAAGTATTATGTTATCCTTTTAATACCTATAGCTCTTACCTATACAAGGTAAAGTGACCTATGTCAGTACACACTTGCTGTTCTGCTTACTGAAGGATTCAGTAAATGAACATCTACTTTTGCTTTGGCTACTTGATTTTTTACCATTTTTTTTTTCATATGCTTTCACTGTCAATCAGCTTTGTGGCTCAGGTTTTGAATTTTATCATTGCAGTGTAGCCTTTGTATTAAAGCAATAATGCTACTACAACAGCAGAGTCTGTTGATATCTGCCTTGTTTTCATAGTTCTGTGAGTGTGCCCTGCCAAGTTTTCCTGTCAGGTTAGTCTACTATTCTGGGGACTACCACGTGATTTTTTTTTGTAATCCCTCCCTGCTTTGTTAACCTATACCTGCAGTTATCCATCAGAGCGACAGAGATATCAACACTTATGACTCAGAACTGGAAATGAACCTGTCACTGTTCGTTCCATATTTATGTACCAATGTTAATAGCCTGGTAGAAATCCAAATTTAATTTGGTTTGGAGTCAGTTCCAGCACTATTTAACTGTTTGTTGAGTAAATTTAGTTTCTGTTATCCTACCTTGATTAAATTACATTCTTACGTGCCATAACAGTGTTTCAAATCTGCACCCCCCCC
>VXAA01000709.1:222579-250362 GCA_013399115.1 Anseranas semipalmata
CTTTGTCTCGGCCATCCTTTTTTGTCTTTACACATTTTCTGTTCTTATTGTAACTAAGTGCTTTTGGGTAGCAATCACAAAGTTCTAGGTGCTTTCCAAACATTAAAAAAGGAGAAAAAAAGCCCAGTTTCTTGGCTATTGAAATCATGTCCATACAGGTCTATCTCAGCACACTCTCTATGTGAAATCTGCCCACAAACACGTGGCTTCTTGTGTTTTTCCAAGTGACTTGACTGTTGAAGAACTCCAATGACTGTTCTGTTTGCATATTTTAGCCAAGGCTGGCTCTAGTACTTGCGACTCTGCACTCTGGAACAATTTATTCATGAGGTTTGATTTTGCTTTACATCCATCTGCAGTTTCAGTTCCGTTCGCTCCATTTTTTTTTTTGTTGTTGTTCATTGCATTTGGTAATTCTGATCACTGTGCCTGTTCTGTTGTTTTCTCTATTTAGTAGCACTTCTCTTGTGGATTTTCACTGGCTTAATAACGGTGTCACTTCAAAACAAAGCAGAAAGACATGTATGCTTCATGTATTTTTCTGGAATTTTGTTACTGTTCTCATTTGATATGATTGTTGTGTTAGGATGGAGGTTTAGCTGCAATTATAAGCACTAAAACATTTTTTTTAAATTATTATTATTTTATTTCTGCAATGATGCCAGACCCCAGCTAGAAGAGAGGAGAACAAGTAAAGTCTATGCTTCTAGGAAGATCTTAATCTGGAGCTCTCAGAGCACTGCACAAACTACCTGAAAGAGGTATAAATGTGCATTTCGCAAATAAGACCTAGTTTCTCACACACCGTAGGAACATATCACTTCTCCTTCTGGTTGCTTTACTAGACTTCTCTTGCTTTGTGTCCATCTCAGTATTTTGAACTCTTTCAGGCTGCATTCACACTTCTGTTCTGTTTTGTGCTCTGGTGCAGACTGAAGTCTTGATCTACCAAGCATCCACTTCACCTTTCAGTTAGAAACTGCTCTTGTTCCTACCTAGCTGTGAACACAACTTTCCTTCACAAGGGAAGTGGATTGTGGAGATTGTACACACCCACGTGTTTTCCCAGTCTGGAGTCTCACTGCAGCTGCAGCATGTTGCCTGCCTTGGGGACTGCAAAGTGCTCCTTGGTAATCATGATACAGACTCAGCTTTGGAAGGTGACTGTTAGGTTTTTCTTAAGGGGAAACAACAAAACATGTTTTGGAGCAGAGAAATGTATAAAAACTTCCCATGGCAGTAGGAAGTAGAAGTATTCAAGGAGGTTGTATCAGCACTATGGGGGCATATATTATTCTCAAGCATTTTGTCATATTCAGGGATCTTAGGGCAGGGAAGAAAGAACCCCTAGATTTTTGTCCTTATAATCTTACTGAGTGGAGGATGCTCTCTGAAATGCTTTCCTGACATTTAAGGTAAAGCTGCTTACCAAGCTGTAATTGACCACTGAGGATGTGCCTAAATGTGAAGTCAATCCCTAGGCGGTGTGGATGGCTCAGGACTAGTCCCCCCTGTAGAACATATGTCTTGTAGCGAACTACTTTGAATGCTCCAAAACAGATGTAGGAACAAAGAAACAATTAAGTGATGCAGACAACTCTAGGTCCAGTGTTTGAAGTTTTTCTCTGACCTGGCTTTATTTAGCAATGTAGACATAGCCTTAAAAATCTGGCTGTGTCCCTCATGTCTCAGTCTGAGTTTAGTTCTGTTCTACAGAAGATGAGCTCCATACAGCTGATCTGTGTAGAGTGCACAGGAGGCAGAGAGTTCAGAGACTTTTACAAATTCATTAGCAAAGCCTCAGGAGCTGAAAGTTAGAACGCTAACTTGAAATGTGTCAGGTTAGCTTTGTTTCTCTTCGCTATTGCAGGCTAGGTCAAAGCAGCTTCCATGAGAAGGTTTTCCCCTGCTGACTCCCCTGCAGTACTCCTATATCAGATGGTGGTATGAAGTGTCGTCATGCTTTGGGAATAGGGACCCTATAAATTCCTTAGGTAGATTGACATACTAGTGTTAGAGGCTCCTGCAGCAGAGAGGTTTCCAGAGCTAATGCAGAGCACCTCTGCAGACTAGAGGGCAGGGCTAATTCAGAGCTTAGAGCCAAGCTGGTTCTTAGAAACAGGGTATAGGTGATAAGAAGATGGCCTCACTGAAAGAAATGAGAGAGGTACTTTCAAACTTTGCAAACTTTCTTTCTTTCTGCTACAGAATGAAGGAAACTTTTGTGATGTTCAAATACACTCCTTTTTCTACCTTCCTGCCAGGGATATAATACCATCCTATTTTGTTTTTAACTTGCCTTATAAATCATTGTAAAACAAGACAGATAGCACAAAATGCAATAAAGTAATTCAGAACTTGATTATAAAACAAATGGAAGAATTTATGAGAGAGAAAGCTGGAAACTCTATTTCAACATTTACGCACAGGGGAAGGAATGATTTTTTTTTTTTTCTCTGCTATTCCTACACATTATGCTTTTTCCTATGTCTCTAAGCAATGCTTGACATTGATGAAGCTTCAGTTGATGAATGTTTTTGCAAACAAATAAATAGAAGTGCTTAAAGGATTGTCTTGCAGATTCTGTTCTGCATTCTCTGCTGCAGGGGCTGCTACTTGTGTCTCAGTGATAAAACTGACAGGCCAGTTAGGTACACTGGCTTTGATCTCGCTTTTATGATCCTTTACCATAATCGAAGTCTACTTTATTGGACCAATTAAAATTGCGGTCTTCCTTTGTTAACTCCATAGGGTTAGAGCAGAGGTGCAGCAAACTCAAGTTAAGCATTTTTACTTATACTGGCTTTATGAATTCTTGTTTTATATTGGAAACCTGAATTTATAAAGTGCAATCTACTGTTGGCCTTGTCTGTCATTTGTGTAATAAATGTTTTAAGATCAAGGATTAAGAAAGTATTAGCCAGAGGTATGTCATGTTACTTAAAGCTCTGTTTGAAACATTAATTACAAACGTATTTTAATTGTTCAAATTTCAGCAAAACACCATCTTTTTTTAAAATGTTTATATTATAATATAATAAATATATTTAATATTTTTATATTAATTATAAATATAATTAATATTTTGTTAAAAAAGGGGTTTTGTTCCCTCTAGAAAGGACTACCTTTACAAATATAACATTTAGAGAAAATTTAAGTGAAGGTAAGCTTAAAGATGATTTCATAAATGTTTATGTCAATGCGTAGAAGGGGTGATCCTGACATTGTTCATTGTGGGTAGTATAATATCAGATGGGCTTAAGCTGCTCTTGAGCATGAGTCTTGATGAAATTCTCACTGACACTGGTGAAAATAATCTTGGTTTCCAATTACAGACTTAAAGTACGAATGTAATCATCTCTCTTGGTTTGCTGATGTTATGTAAAAATGAGTGTATCCTTTTATTATTGCTCCCATATTATTAAAGCTTCATCAGCAGAGGAGGAAATGATCCAATCAAGGAGATTTAACATGAAAGATCTGTGTTCATTACATGTGGTGTTACAACTGCCTTGAGAATTTTTATACCTTTTGCTGCTTCAAAGGAAACTTTTATTTCTTAATGTGAATGTCCCTCATCAATCTGTATGTGCATAAGCCTGACTACTGCCTGTCTTTTGCTTGCCTCTAAGTATTTCTCAAGGACTTACGAAACATCACATTACAATTATACTAGTAAATTAAGTGGTATCAAGGAATTTTCCTAAGCACTGTAACTCAACTGTCTGTTCTTTTACATTATTACAGTGTTCCCTGTCAGTTTTGGCCAGGGCACCTCTCACTTTGCCAGTCATTTCCCAGACTCAGGGCTTGGTATTGGCACAGGTTAGGGACCATTCCCAATTGGCAGCCTGTTTATGGGAATAGCAAACTCACTAGAGGAGAGATTTTATTGTAAGACATTGATGAAAGTTTATTCCTATCTGAAAGGATTGCTTTATATTATGGGAGGTCTCATAAAGCTGGGTGAGTTAATTCTGAAGGACTTTATGTTGCATTGTTGTTCTGAAATGCTTAAAAGAAACAGATGCAAAGAGGTAAGACTTTCTTTTTCCTCAGTAAGACTGTTCATGAAAACAATGACCAGCTTTTTTTGGTTTTGGTTCTTCTGGAAGAATTCTAAATGAACTGCTCAGAAGATTTGTGATACATTTGGAGCACAATAAAAAGCATAATTTGTCTGCCTTTTTTTGCAACAACAGAAACATTGACTGTAAGCCCTATTTTAATTTTAGAGAGGACCGTCATTCTTATTTCTAGATTCAAATTTTTCTTTTTTGCAGTTTTTTGTTGTTCTATGCAATCACAGCTCTATCTCCTTTTGAGTTAGCCTGTTTGCTAATCATTGTATGTGACTATGGCCCTTCATCCACGTATACTATGCTCCCTTGTTTTCTGTAAAATGGTGGGTTTGTTTCTGCTACATTGACAGGAAATACTGAAGAAGGAAGATTTGAAAGCTTTCTAATTGATGTTAAAAGGCAGCTCACTACAGGCCAGAAACTCTTTTCAAAGGGATCTACTTGCATATTCTGCTGTCATCTTTGTCTTCAAACTTACAACAACATCAACTGCTGATATACTAATTTCTATAAAAACCTTCAGAAAAATCAGATATTTCCTATCTAGGTATTTTTAAGAGAAACCGAATTTGTTTACAAGTTCACAACTTACAGTTTACAGTTACAGTTTACTTGTTTACAATTTGCAGAAAGCCAAATTAGCCATAAAACCAGAGGTTTCCTTGTTAAGCACATTTTAGGCCCATGTATTTTGATTAATTTTGTTTATTACAAATACTTCAAGATGCATATCAGATTAATAGGCAATGAACAGGTACCAAAGTTCATTTTGAAGAAAGAAGAGAGGAACACTATGTCAATGCATTTAAAAAAAAGACTTGGGTAGTTTGTGCCTCAATAATATAATTTTTATTCTCCCAAACAAAGAAGTATAATTTCAGAATGTCTGCTAATCTGATCTGTGCTTATTATGCTAAAGCTTTGTACAAATTCATTTTAGACATCTCTCTGAAAACTGGTATTCAATAGCTTCATGCACGAACAGCATGGCACAGAACTGTTCATTTACTTCTGTGAAAAGTCTTCCTTGATGAGAATTTGGTGTGGGAGCAATGAAAGCCAGAAAAGGATTTTTGCAAATGAGATTCTCCAGGTCATGATTTATATGTGATCCATGCTGATCAGACACATATTGCTGTTTTCCCTTTTTACACTCCTTTTCCCTGTCCTAATAAGCCTTCTATGAAAATAAACCTGTAAACAATCTAGACTCCATGCTACAGTTCAAAGAATTATATTTAAAAAGTTCAGGAAAGAAAGATGTATTTTTATTGTAGATGTCAGTACAATGTAGCATCAGTGTATGCGCGTATCAGGTGACACCACAGGTAGAACTGGTCTGACCTGGCTTTAGCCACCTCTGATTCTGGTGAAAACACATCACGGAAGAGGATGTAGGATTCCATTCCACGAATTAAGAGCTTATCTGAGTCACGTATGCTGTGGTTCATTCCCATGTCTGCTCTTGCAAATCACAAGATTTGGCTGATAAATTGTCCCACCATGAGCATTTTCTATAACTCTGATTTCACCCAATTGGGTTTATGTTCCAATAATAAGGAAATGAAAGAACATCCGAGACTCAAGGCACAGCTTTTGATGGGAATATAACAATGTGCTAACACTAACACTATCATTTACTCATCTACAAAGTTGTCTGATATGGTAATAATGACTTATATAGTAAGGATTCATTTGTAGGCTGTTTGTGTTAATGTGGATACTATGTTATGGAACAATATTGCCTGGAATTAGGGGGAAGGAGTCACTGGAGACTTTCATTGGAAATCAGGGATAAGATTAATCAGCAGTGCTAACACTGCTGTTTAGAAAACAAGAACTTCTTCCAAGGTTATGAAATACTTGTATAGCTTAGCAGCTGGAAAATATCTTTAGATGTTTCCACACAACTCGTATAATCTTTCTGAAGAAGATTTCATTAATTTTTCTTGATCCCTGGACAACTTCTGGAGAGCTCAAGGTGATCTTAATATCATTACCTCTTTGAGAGGTAGATATTGGAGAATTTATCTGCAAGTCATAAAAGTTATTTCTTCTGTGCTCAAAATTGTATGCATATTTATAACAAACAGTTAAATGAAAAAATTTAAAAAGAACAAAGCAACATGTGTCAATGAAACAACAACAACATACAAAATCTGAATTAAAAAAAGAACACTTTTTTTATACGGCTAGGTATCATTTTTAATGAGTGTCATACACAGGGAACAAGAAGGCACCATAATGGTAGGGCTACATCTACGCACAGCACAATCATCATTATTCTGTTAGGTTCACCAGAAAAAGTTCCTTCTGCCTGTATTAAAAACCTGAAAAAAAGTTCCAGTATCTCTCTTGCTAATTCAAAATGAACAAATGCCCAATAAGCTACTCACTGATTCTTATTTCTGTTCTGCCAAAAATTTACAATCCCAACTTAAAAATTATTCTTCTTGGTTTGTTAGGTTGAAAGAAGAGGAGAAACTTATTCTGGAATCTGGCAAACTAAATGTGTCATCAAGAGCTAGCTGCTTCTTAAATGATGGGAGTCGAGGGGCACAGTCATCCAGTGCCCAGTAAACAAGACAAGGAGGACAGAATTAGAGATGGTGGCTGTGTCCATTGAAGAGTCCAGATCTTAAGACAGCATCACAATGATAAGACAAGGTCTGAGGTCAAGACAGAAATCAAGGTGTATTTTTTTTCATAGGTTCATCAAATATTGTCATTGTAATCATAACAATTACTGCTGCACTTCTTTGAGATGATGTCAATGTTGTGTTAGGTAGGAAGCAGTAGGAGGACCCTATGTTTTTGCTCTAAATCTAACGGTCTCAATTAAACATAGACAGAGACTCCGTGGGAAGCAGGGAACACGTGTTCTTCCCCTTTTCAGAAATGTGAAGTGCAGGTATGATAATATGAATTATCTGTTGTCACCCTTGGAGTCGGGTTTTGAAGTTGATGTTCAGTTCTTCATGGCAGTTACCCTTTTGGGGTTAGAAATTTTCCAAGACCATTCAGTTAAAATCACATCTCAATTTTGTGTGTTGGTAACAGTTATTTTTTGGAAAAATGCCACCGAATAGCTGATTCTGACTTGTTGGTATTACTTTACAGGCTGGGAATAAGAGGGAATAAAAAAGAAAAGTCCAGGCAGTAGCTTTAGATTTTGAGGCAAATTAGTGGGGGAACAAGGATTAGAAGGCAGAAATTTTCCTTCCATGTATGTGATTACTCTTCTAGCTAACATCATTTTTAAAAAGAAGTTCATCTTATTTAGGAGATTTCAGAATGTTAAGTAGAGTTTTATCCGTATAATAACTAAAACTTCATGGTTTACTACCTCCCTGTTCATCAAGTGTGATGCTGTCATTTTGGATTTCCTGTGCCATAGGATGTATCATGCTGTGATATGTTGTCATTAGGTTTTTATAAAAACCGAACATTTTCAAAACCATGGAATTTTAAGCTCGTATAACAGAATACTATGAATTATACAGTTCGGTTTAGATTAAGATTACACATAAAATACTCTCAGAACAAAGATAAAATTACTTTTGTGTTTTAAATTCTTTATTATGCAACTTGGGAGCTGAACATTAAGAAGCATTCCATTCATTTTATTTAAAGATATCTGCTTCAGTGCATTGAAAAAAAAAAAAACCTAGCCTTTAAGGAACAGAAAGGAAAATAAACAGGATATCTACTTTCCTTTTCTTGCATATTCAAGTACAATTACACTGCAAAAATTCTGAGAAACTTGATTGTGGGCTTCTTTGATTTACAAAACTGCAATCAGTATTTTCAGAATTGGCGAAGTAGCTGGAAAAAATCTAATAGACATCATAAAGAAGATAAGAAGTTCAGTGTTGAAAGAAAATGTTGAGGATAGGAAGAAATAATCACAGAATCAGAATCACAGAATCATTTAGGTTGGAAGAGACCTCCAAGATCACCTAGTCCAACCTATGACCTAACACTACCAAGTCCTCCACTAAACCATATCACTCAGCTCTACATCTAAGCGTCTTTTGAATACCTCCAGGGATGGTGACTCAACCACTTCTCTGGGCACCCTGTTCCAATGCCTAACAACCCTTTCAGTAAAGAAGTTTTTCATAATTCATAATACTGTGAACTTTCTACTATGTCTAAAAGTCATACTACTATGACTTTTATTGTCAAGTCACAAAGTTCTCAATTGATCAGCAATAATTACAATATAAAAAAAAAAAAAAAAAGAAGTATTTGTAAATTGTTTCATGCTGTTTCTGGTATGAGTTCTCCATTGCTCATGTTTGGTGAAATGAGAAAGCTTCTAACATGCCAAGCTGCTGAGTGTACAACACCATGCATGGCAAAGGACTGTCTCCTCTTTTAGCAGCAGTTTCTCAGAAGTGGTGGCAGCAAAGACAACAATAAATACTATATTTTTGATGGATTACTTTTTGTTTCTTCCTTCTCTTGTCTCAGTCAGGGAATGGAAAAAATGTTTGAAAATGAAAGATAACAGGTATTAAAATAAAAATATTGGAAACTAAGACAGCAGGGCAAATTGCTAAGAGCAGATTATGAATAAATTAAACTCAGATAACAAACTGGGAAGTCTTCAAAATATGAAGTCCAAAACTTCACAGTCAGTCTCTGGAGAGTAAACTTCTTCAAATCTGAAGTTAGCTCTTTTTCCATTTAATTCATTTCTATAGATCATATCCTTAATATAAGAAATGTGGGATGAGAGGAAGTTATCAGTGTAGGGTGCAGATGTAACCTTATCTCCCTATGTGTATCATTCCTGTGTTAATAACTACTGTGAGTTTCCCAACAAACTGGAATGCTCACAAGATAGTGAGATACTCTGAAGACATACTGGTTAAAATAGTAACTATTATAATTTTTATTGTAATAGTGTCTAGAAGCTCTTATCTGAGTTAGGAATGGTGCTGATGTAGGTAAAAAATCTTAGCTTAGACTACACAGTTTTTTGGCTTCCTTGCCACTATTGTGATGGGGTGTGAAGAGGTACAAAGTGATTATATGGCTTATAGATGTGCAAGAAAAAGCACTATATAAAGTGTGATAAATACATTGTTTTTACTTCCCTCACATCATGTTATTGTGTGAAGAAGGAAATGAGACAGTAGAAGTAGAAGAGTAGTAAAAGAATAGCAGAGTGAGCAGCAGTCTTTTCACTAGCTGTAGTAGATTTTGAAACAGGCCCAGTACACAAAGACTACAACTATATTAATAAATTGAGCAATGTTGGGTAGCTTAGTGCTGGAACTGGATTGTCTATGTCGTTACTGTCAGAATGGCCAATGGAATGGCTTTGGCCCCTGTCTACTTTTATTCTCCCATAAAGCTTCTGGGTATGAAGCTTCTGGGATCAGCGTGATCCTTCACAATAAACAGTTTGGATGCAACTACTCTGCTTTGGAGGGAAAGACAATTTAATAATATGGATGTAAAACATGCTGTTTCAGTTGGCCACAGTGCTGCAGAACAACCCTAGCCTTGTTTGATTTACTGGTACAGGTGTAGCCATAGACATTTAAACTGGAGGGAAAGGCAGAAAGAAAATGGGGCAAATAGCTAAGCAAGAAAATCAAAGGTAAATACAACTCAAAAGCAGAGTCAGCTTCTTTGTCCCATGTAGGGTAGGTTGTAAAGAACAGACAAGGGAAAAATCTATTAGTCTTTCCCTGAGTCCACTGAATATCCCCAACTCTTTGGCATATCAATCAATTTTCTAGTATATTTGGCTTTGATTCTCAGCTCAAAAATATAGGGAGAAATTTCTGGGTGGAGAGGGTAGGTACTTTCCTAAGATAGAAATAATTCTCCCAGTGTTGTAACATGATGAGTTGGTGCTTTATGAGAGGACAGGGACAGAAGAAATCTCAGTCTCTGTGCTGGAAACTGCTATCCTGGGAAGACCTGTATATGCTGTTCCTTTCCTCTTAAAAACAACAACAATAACAACAAAAAACATACTATTTCTTGTTGTAGGCCTTATCTATTCTCTTTCCCACTTATCACACTGCTTGCTCTTCCAGTAGCTCAAAAAATTATAACTTATCTAACTCGTGTGATTTTTTTTTCCTCAAACAAATCTCTTAAATGTTTAGTGACATTTAAAAAAAACACTGTTTAGATCAGACAAACAGGAGAAAACCTTCAAGAGAGGCTGTCCACTTTCCATGGAAATGAAAAGGGGAGAAGAGAGTAAGGACAACTGGTTGCTCAACCCATAAGACAAAATGGTCTTAACATTAAGTGCTAGAAACAGTCAATACCTTAAGGAAGTAAATAATAGACATAGTTCTTGAACACACCATGATGTGATAGTTTGCCAAAACCAGATAAAGACTTTTATTACAGTCTTTTGGCTTATTTCTACCTATGTATCATTTACACACCTACTTGAACTTATCTCTATCCATCTATCTCCAATAGTATGCAGTTTGCATCCATCTTTGATACCATTTAAACTTAGGATTCAGTAAGAATTGGATCAGATACAAAAAGGGCACTTGTTAAGGAGAGAAAACTGTTCATTTAGGACCTTTGAACATAATAAAACAAATATTCTATTATGCTTTTGTTTTGAAGTCGTAAAACACATTTCTTTTCTTCTGACATAAAATCTGACAAAAAAATCTAATTTATGGCTGGTATTAAGGCTTGCAAGAATATACTTTAACTGCAGAAAATAATCTTTCTATACCATATCTCACTGACATTTCTCAAAATTCTTAGCTTAGCTCTTAATGATGGCATAGTATCATTCTATCAGAAAGGGTTTTCAAAGAAACATTCTTCATGCATGCCTGCAAAAGTGCTAAATATTTTTTTCCACAGTTTCATATAAGATAGTGGTTTTTAATGTGTTTTCCTAGACTCTTAATTCTAATACTGGGCCAGCTACAAAGTATTTTCTAAAGTAAGTCTGTCCTATCTGAGTTTTTTTTTTTTTTTTTTTTTTTTCTGTTATTAGTGTAACAGTCCTCAGAACAGCTTTATGGAATTGCAGGCTGTGAGGCAAATATTTTGCATGTCAAGTGCAAATTTGCAACAGACTTCAAGGAAGTCAGGAGCCATCATGCAACAGAATTTCATAAGACTCAACTGACTTCCACTGAAATCAATGGGAGGCTTTCCTTTGACTTCAATGAGAGTTGGAACAGATGCTGAAGGGGCACTTTATAAGGAGAGAAAGCTACTTCATTCAGGATTTTTGTATATAATTAAAGAAATATTCCATTATTCACATATACAAATGCCAACTTGTTGTACCATGTCTTTTGTGATTAACAATGGTTGGATAGCACCCAGATGAAAACTTTGGCTACTTCTGGCTATCTGGCTTAAATGAAATGAAACATAACGTGCCAAATTCTTGCAATACCATATGTGTATGCCAAGGATGATCTTTCTACATCATATGCAGTTATTTTACATGGGTTGGGTTTAGAAGGGAGGGGATCCATTAAAGAAAGTCCACATTGCTATTAGGAAATATTTTTTGTCATACAATGGTGTCAGTGTAATATGTTCAGCAAAAAAAATCCTAACACTGATTATAAGGACCTATGAACATTGCTTCACTTATTGCCTAAACTTGCACAAGAATAGTTTCTTCCATAGCCAGAACACTTGAGGACATACTCTGAGCAGAACCATACTGCCCTCTGTCCCACAAATGCTAAGAAACAGATGTGCAGCCACATATAACGTGTTAGTCCTACGCAGTTCCATTAGAACTACAATATATTTTCACTGTCCTTTACCCGTAACTTTTCCCCTTCTCCATACACTGTGTCTGGTTCTCTAATACACGCTGTGCCAGTGCTTAAGTTGTCACAAATTATGTACAGCCATATTTCAGGCATTTTAAGGTTCCAGCAAACCTATTGTTTCTAGATTGTGGCTATTTTAGCTATGCTGTCACTGTCTCTATCATATTAAATACAAACTAGTACTGTTCAATAAGAGTGTCTCACAGCCCTGTATCCCTTAATCTTCCTTCTTTCTCTTAGTATCTGGAAATAGACTTTTTTTCCCCATTGACTATGGCATTACTGTTCTCCCTGTGTTAGTTTTGCAAGAAAGCACTTCTATATTTTTCCCCTGCTTCTTCTCATATTTAGAAAGGGTTCTCCTCAATCATCTGCAAAGCTGTCTCACTTTGCTACCTTGCTTCAAATCTTTATTAAAACTTTTCTATTCTTTTTTTTTTTTTCTTCTTCTTTGATGAGATAAAAGAAAGAAACAGGCTTCTGGGATATTGAGACTGCTTCAGTGCAAAGGGAGAGCTTTACTATGGAAATACAGAATGAATACTACTTTTTTTATTATTATTATTATTTTCAGGCAACCTAAAGCCTAGTCGATTAATTTGCCTGCTGGAGACCAAGGTCTGTGGTTTTTTTGCTTCCTTCCTGGATATAGTAAACCAACTGTGACAACAAGTGACAAACAACAGTAATGTCAAAATAAAGGAGAGCCTGGAAATAAAAGCGAAGATATGGATTTGGTTCAGATGGATTAGTTGGGATCTCTTAAGAAGCTGCATTTCATTCTCAGATGATCGTATTGCTCATATTGCTAATCTCAGTGATCACATTTGCCATTGTACTGTAAGGGAAATAATTATTTTTAATAGCTGTTGAAATAAGTACTATATTTACTTTGTCTTTTTCATACCAGCAGGATTAAGCCATTAAGCCAATGCTTAAAAACCTCCAGAAAAGAATGAAGCCCTTAAGAATTTTGTTCTCAAGCTTAATTCAGGATGATAATACACTAATTGCAATCTAACAAGGGATGTTTTTGCAGTTACCTCAATGTTTGCAAGGCTGTGACTCATGAACAAATTACTTTTATGGTTGGGTTACATTTACCCAAGTCAGGGTGTGAATTTTACATGCAGATCAACAAGATGGGACAGATTTAGGTGTGGGCATATTTATATAAGGGATTTGAATATGGGCATGGAAGAGCAGAAAGCAAAATATCTACATTGATGCATTTGCTACTTCAAGCAGAAATTGCTCACCATCATATTGATGAAACTTTAAAGAGACTGATTTCATACATAGCATTAAGTAGGATTTTGGCAGAAAGTTTGTGGTAGAGGAATCTGAAAACCAGTGACATCCCAAATCCTTAACTAAATATGGATTGATGCCACATGTCAATCTTTCACTTTCAGCGAATGATACGGACCTCATCCCAAAGATGGCATCCAGCCATGTTAGCCTCTACAGTAGAATACACAATGTCAGTGTGCTTCAGAGGCTAAAGGGAAAGTAAATGCATGCGGTTCAAATAAAAATAAAACACAGACTTTGTAGACTGCCCCCTACTAATACAACATGTGTGCACAATCTGACATACTGACATAACCCACGGGAGGGATATGACACTTCATACTGAAAATTCATTAATTGAAAGGGGAGGGGTGGTCACAGAACTTTGGTAACTGGGAAAGGAAGCATTGTTTAAAGGATATGCATATGATGAAGCACCTTAATTTAAAACATTTAGAAGAACAGGAGATTAGGCAAAGGTTCAATCATGTTATCAAGAGAAATGTCTGCCTCAGACTTTCTTGCATCTCCTCAGACCTTTTCTTCAGTGTTTGCTCAGTTTATTAATAAAGTTTATCTTTCTTCTAAGTGGAGAAAGGGATCAAGAGGTCTTAAAAAAGAGAGAAAGGATTATTTAAGATCAGAAACTACCCATGTCAGTACAGATTTGAATAACGACATTAGTCAGATGGACCATTTTTAAGGAAACTATTATTTTTTTTCCTAAGTCCTTCATATTTCTTTTTAGAAATAACTTGTATAGTAAAGAAAAGTGGGTGATCCAAGAGTTCACCTTGTGGTTCATCTTCCATATTACAACAAAAAGATTGATACTGTGTGATTTGTTGTTACTGAGTATCTCAAGAAATCTGGTTTGTGATTGTAGTTCCTAATAGAAACTGATGTATCCCTTATGATTTGCAAGGAATGGATATGCAGATAAGGAAATAAACCAGGGAAATATTCCAAAATCACTTCTTCTGCAACAGAGAAACCAAAAGAGCAATCCTGCCCCGAACCCTGCATTGATCCATGTAGAACTTGTTTTCTGATTCATTTTCCAATTAACCCCCCCCACCAAAACAAAACAAAACAAAAAAACACTTCGGATTATATTTTATGCTCTTGACTTTGACACAATTGGAAACAACAACAACAAAACAAAATAATGCATTCCATGTAATTTTATGTGTTCTCTAAGATGAACTGTTTGTCAACAACCAAAACACTGTTACTTGCCTAACGTTCTCTGCTTGATGTTCCAAACCAGTACTCTTTTATTCAAGATCTGAACTTCAACATTTACTTTCTTAAGTTCATTGAGGTATGTTTTTTCATAGCTTTTGAAGAACAATGATGTTACTATTGGCTTTTCTTGGGCCTTCCTTGTTTCTGTTGACTTCAAATATCAATTGCATTTGCAATTAGCTAAAACATTAAGGTAAAATCATGGAAACAACACTAAATCTGAATGGAATGTGGCAGACTATGTTTTCATGACAGTTTTTTTTTTTCTTATTTTTTCTATAGTGCTGGTTCCATTGAATGACTGACAAGGCCTAGACCAATCTAGAAAAGCAAGACAGTAACAGCAGACATAAGCAACTCTAGCAAGGTTACAGTTAAGTTAGTTGTCGTATAATCTTGTACATAACCCAGGTTTAAAAATGAATAAGATTTCTCTGATTATCAGTCTCCTAAAAATTACAGAAACCTATAAGCAGGAGGAACTTTCTGGGTCAGAGTCGAATCCCTTTCTGGGTCTGGAACTACATCATATAATCTCTTTCATAATGTTAAAACATCCTTTATGCTGTATTAGAGTGCAGATGTTCCTGCTTGGAAGGATATGGCAAAGTATATTCAGGCTTTGTATAACTTCTTTGTTTGAAATAAGTGTTTCTCAATCAACACAGTAACACATACGGATGGAGAAGTCTTCTTTATTAGAATAATGATAAGCTGGTATGTTTTAATCAGAGGAAGTCATTAATGTCTGAAGGAAAACTCAGTGCTTATTTTATCTGCATGTTTTCTCTAAACATCCTTGCAAATTCAGAGGGGAATTGTTTGCAGGGAGAGATGGCTTTCACCTGAACTTCCAAAAACAAAAGGAGATCATAGCGCTTTACAAAAGTGACACCCTCAAATGAATTGTGCATGACTGAGCCAAAATGTCTCTACATTCATTTTTAACAGCCTTCTTTCAGTTTATGGTATATTGTGAAATTGCTTGATACATCCTCATCTTCTTTAAGAGGCTTTTCCTTACTTTCCTGGTCAAGAAAGTCTTCTCTAATTCTGTAGGGAAAACAACATCAACAACAACAACAAACAAAAACATGCACTATTAAGTAATAAGCATTTTGTCTATAAAAGCAACAACAGTGACATTTTCAAAAGGCACGAGTAGGAAAGTCTTGTATGTACATATGTATGAACATGTGGGTATTTCTCTGTCCATGTGTATGCCAACACATATGTGAGAAAGAGAAAGAACAGGAAAAGAAAAGGATGAAGAACCTCTAAAAGGATATGAGCCAACATCTGCAGGTTGAGACTGGAAATAATGAATTCTCAGAACCGGTATTTTAAGCTATACTATCTAGAAGAGTGCTGGTATAGTTTTATCTGGCACTCTGTATACTAATATCAGAATCTGCAATGGTATTTTAGTTTGGTCTTAACTGAGTTTTACAGTACCCATTAATAGTTAATGATACACAGAAGTAGCCTGGAAGAAGAAAATCCTGTTAATGTACCAACTTGTTCTGAAAAGAGTGACAAACAGCAGAAATCCCGCTAAATTGATTTATCTCCCTTTGGTTGAATTTAGACAATGTAGTCTAGCCCTGTTAAGGCTTTTGTTTCTGGCTGGTAAGTAGGTTTTACTCCAGCTCTTCAAGTGTCAGGATATTCCTCCCTCCTGTTTGTCTCCTTTACAGCAATCATATCAGACATGGACTTGCCATTATTTGTAAATCACAAAGGAGCTTTAGCTTAGGGCGGAAGTCTGGTTTGCTGAAATTTTAGACAGACTTAAATCAAATGTGTTGGTGTAATAAAACATTTCTCATGAACTTATGAACCTGTAGCTCTTACAGATTTGTCTCTCATGTTTTACTGTATATATGGTATGTATACTTTCTTTACTAAGTATCTGTCAAAATGATGCATGGTTTTCGCATAAAATATATCTCAGAATGCATTCAAATATGAGAAATGTCTAAGAAGGCAAGTAGCATGAAAAAAAGGAGAAAATTTATCTACTTACTTTAAATAGCATTTCTGAATGCTGTTATCTATCTTTTTTAATGAAACAAAACAGTGTTGCTTAGTTCAAGTCATCTATCATCAATGAAATTCAAATAAATTCATCAGCTTTTGAGCAGCAAGTTTTTCCCAGTCACTCCAAGCAGGTTGTAGTAAAGTACTTGTGACATACCATCATGGAGTTTTCAGTGTGCTACATTGTTGATAGAAAACCAATTTCAGAAATCTTGAAGAAATTCAAGTAAATGATGAGTCCTCTTTAATTCAACTTCCAGGCTTCAGTGTTAGATTCCCAAGTGGCATAAGCACAATTGTAGAGGACTCAGAGAAAAGACATTGTAATGAATACATTTTAAAATTTATCAGAAGAGGTCTTAGTTCAGAAAATTAAAATAGTTATTACGTATCCTTAAAGTAGATAGGATCTAAACATGTGCTTAAGTTGTTTGTTAAGGGGATAGCTTCTGATCTGGGCCATTAAAAAAGACATAGTTCTTTAAATAATAACACTGTGAATTTAAAGTTCAATATATCCTGAACAAAGAACACAAGCTTTTTGATAAAATAAGATTTTTTTCTATTTTTTTTTTCCGCAGGGTTAATTGTATGATAATGGATTTTAACATTCTAACACATAGATTGAAAAATATAATTTTAAATATTCCTTAAAGAGTTTTAAAGAAAATAATATTCTTCAACTTTATGTTTGTCTGAAACCTTAAAAGTAGGAGTCTGGGTACAAAGATAGCTTGGTTTTATAGGAAGGACATGAGAACAGAAGCCATATGTTTCTAAAAACATTTTAAAATGCCCTAAAGACATTTTGAAATGCTTTAAACACATTGTATAAACAAAATACTTGGTGGAGAAAGATTTCTATTGTCATTTTTGTAGAATGCTATGTCTACCTCATTCTTGAGTGATGTGACCATCTGAAACTCATTCTCTCTTTTACTTCAATATTTTCTCCTTCCAAATCCAATATGTTTTAGGTCCCTGTTTCTGACCTTTCTCCTTCCTGTCTCCTTCAGAAGACATATGTCACTGGCCAAAACAGCAGTTCTTGTGATGTATCCTTATCTCAGTGTTTGCAGCTTAAGCATAATAATTTGAGGTGTTAAAACTCCCCAGGAGCCATATGCTTAATACGTGTGGGACATCTTGAGGCTATGCAGGTCAGCTTTGCACAGAAAGTGGACATTGGCCAAGTTCTTCCAGATGTTAAGCACCTTGGTCCATGCTACTACTCCTGTTGGATTGACAGCAATCTGCAAAGCTGGACAAATGCCTCAAATCTACTGGGAGAATGTTTTTGCTTGGAAAAGAAAACATGTCCTGGTAAAAGCAGACATAGGATAGTATCACCTGGTGTTGGGGAGATTACAGTGTGGGATATAGCTTCCTACCCCAGCTTTGCTTCCTACCTCACTGTTTGGTAAACATGATCTCACAACAGTATGAAACTATATCCTTAAAGTGAGGAAAAAAATGATGAGGTGTAAGAAAACAAAGTATCTTGGTTTAATGTATGTTGATGTTTTGTTTGTTTAAGCCAAGAGAATCACAGAATCATGGAATCACAGAATCACAGAATGGTTAAGGTTGGAAGGGACGTCTGGAGGTCACCTGGTCCAACCTCCCTGCTCAAACAGGATGACCTAGAGCAGGTTGCCCAGGACCATGAATGTATATTCAGTACTAATACATCTATATCATATATTGTTCTCAGTTATATGGTTTGATTTTTGAGTGGTCCTGTGTGGAGCCAGGAGTTGGACTTGATGATCCTTGTGGGTTCCTTCCAACTCAGGATACTCTATGATTCTATGATATATTCTTTTACTATACAGAAATTTAAAAAAGATGTTTCCAAGGAAATATACCTCTCTGAGTGGGACATGAAAAAAGTCTTAGTTAAAATACAGCAAGTTGCATGACTGTGTCCAGAACAACAATGAACTTTCTTCTTTGACTGTGCCAAGAGTTTACCCTGTTTTGCCAGGTAGACAAAACACGTCAGCCCTGAAGAAAGTGTAAATTTGATAAGATCTATTGTTACTGTTTGAACTGTTTAGTCCAATGCTAGCTGAAATACACTGTTTTACTATGCATTTAAGAGCATGTGGGAATTACTAGGTCCCACTTAGTATAGCACAAGTTAATGAACAGATTAAATGATCCACATAGTAATGTTCTCCATCTAAAATCTGCTAAATCAACTAACATAATATTTCTTTGGATTATGTAGAAAAATGAGAACATCAGTCATTTGCTGTGTTTAAACTATGTCTGTGGTTTTGGATAGGAACGGATTAAGGCATAAGTTGGAATCAGAGAGAAAGATCAGTGTCTGAGTTTTCCCCTGTCCATACCAGTTTGTAGTTCTTGTCACACTCTTGGTTATTATTTTCTTAGGTATATGACAGAGTGTTTTCTGGCATGTTTTGTGCATTCCTTTCATTTTATTCTTTTTTTTTTTTTTTTTTTAATCATTCCTGCCCTTTGAGCCACAGGAAAGGGTTGACTAGGCTTACTGTTTGAGTACCGTGTGTCTTATATAGTTAATATTTACAGAAAGGGAAGAGGGAAAAGGAGGAGAAGGAGAAGGAGAAGGAGAAGGAGAAGGAGAAGGAGAAGGAGAAGGAGAAGGAGAAGGAGAAGGAGAAGGAGAAGGAGAAGGAGAAGGAGAAAGAACTCCTCACTAATACAGTGCAGTAAGTGCTCTAAAGATAAGACTTATCCTCTTGTAAAACCAAGTTAAGTAGCAGTTGAGCTGCCATCGCTGTTCTTAGTTCCTTGTGCTCGAATTTCTGTCAGTTTATTCCCTCTTATGGGTGACAGAAGAACTGGATGGCACCTGCTTTAAGTACTTTCACTCTTGTAATGTCTGTAGTCAGAGACTCTTGTATTTACACATGCTTAAGGACACACCCTTCAAAGCTGTCTAATCTGCTTCTACAGAGCATGGCTGAATTTCTTCCTGACCATATTTGCAGATTTTAAAATTACAGCATAAGTTTAGAGTAGGTGTAACTACCTATATATTATTGTAGGTGTTTCTTATCTTTTAAATGGCTATTGATAAATTACAAACTAATTAAGTGCCATGACAGTTTTTCATAACTGTACAAGAGATGAGTGGGGAGAAACTGGTGATACTTTCTAGCTCTTGGTAGAAAAACATAGAGTTTCAGCACATAGTTCACTGCCAGGATAACTGATTCAACTATCAAATTTTGCTTGAGACTGTTATGTATCAGGTAAATATTAACACTCTTTTCTACTAGAATCAAGGGCCCCAACAAAAAGGCAAGCAGCAAGACTGTCATGGTATTTCTTCAGGCAGCAGGTGGAGGGATAAGATGTTCTGCAATATATGCTTCTCCTCTCTACTCCCACAGATGCCATAATTTTCTCTTCAACAGATCAGATATCCTGCAGCACAAAACCCACAGCAGTGTCTGCAGAACTATTTTACTGATATTTCTTGGTTCCTAAGAGCAATAAGAATCATTGGGGAATTACTTCTTTTATATTTAAAAGCACATTGCTGAGTTTTGCATGTGAAATACTTAGAGAGGGGGGAGAGTATCTAGTCAGTGCTCCATTGGCTTTCATATCTGGCAGCAAATATGTAGCTCTAAGGCAATGCAGTAGATAACAAAGAAGTATGCTAGGACTGTGATTCAGCTGCGGATGGTGGCCAGCTAATTGTGTCTAGATGTCAGTGAATGAGATATCCAAATTCAGTTACAGTAAGTGGAGATCTAGAAAAATGATCAATGGAGTCTCAAGTGCTATACAACTGATCAGTATATGTGTTCATATGAACTTGAACAGAACCCTCTGTAGACTTCCTTGCAAGTACCCCCCAAGGGCATAAGCAGGTTGTCTAGCACAGGCAAAGAAATATTCGAGATGCACTAGAATATCAGAGATGTCTTTGTGAGATTGACAGATAATGATGAGGGACCAAATGCATAAACATTTCTGAGCTCCATCAAACTTGACATTTGACACGGAAAGTGAATGTAATGACTAGCATTACAGATTGACGTTTTTATCAATGTATGTCTTCAGCATTACTGGGTTGAGGGAGAATACTGGCAGAGAAGTGGACAGCAGAGCCAGCAGAAGGGCTGGGGATGATGTCTGCAAAGAGCTCTGCGTACCACAGCCTGCTGCAGAACCGAGCCTGTGGCCATTCAGTGCAGTTACTTCTGGGAAGGAGCTACTAATATGGGACTTTCTTAGGACCAAGGCCTTCCCCCTCCCCCCCCCAAACATTGTGGTTTTAATCACTTTCCAACACATAAACCATATCTTAATGCTAAAAAAAAAAAAAAAAAAATCTATGGACTATAAGTACATGCAATAAGAATAAGGATTTATTTGATGGTAAAATCCTGGCAGCTGTAAAGGACCATTCTGTTTCTAAACGAACACTGTCTGTAGTGTGTGGTTGTAGCTGTGATGATCTAAGAATATTGACAAGGCAAAGTTTGGAGGTAACAGTAATGTCTTTCGTTAGACTAGCTTTGCCTTGCTTAAACAGATAAATAACCTTTTCAAGGTTAGAAGTTGCTACAGAAACATAAGAATTTCCATCTATAAAACCCTAAACTTATAGGATCAAAAGAAAAAACAAGGGCTTAGGGATGACCTGCCCATGTAAGACCTCTATTCTTAGCAATACGCAGACCAGTTCTTGTCAATTCACAAGTCAGTTGAATATAAAGTTTGGACCTCAGCCTTTTCTTCTTTTAGTGAATCAGATTGAGACGGCTGGTTAGCTGAAACCGAAGTCTTCCATGCTGAGTGTAATGTGTGCTGCAGTACACATGGGAAGTTGTTTTATTTTCTTCTATATTTTTCCATTAGTGCTTGTAGTGAATGACTGCAAGGACTGTCTCTTGTTCTTTCAAAAGCAAGTCATTCATTAGGATGCTTTACCTTTACTAAAAGACATGTTTTCAACTTCAACATGGCGAATGGCCAGAAGAGCAATTTCCCTTTTTTTTTTTTTCTTTAAAAAAGAAGTTGGAAACCATCAGTCTGTATCACGAAGAAGGATTTCAGTTTTAAAGGTGAAATAACATTCACTCCTTCTGCTTGATAAATGGAAGAAATAGGATACACTAATGAAAGAGAGAGGACACAGCAATTAAAAATAGCACAAGAGTGTGGTGAACAAGGCTATCCTCATGTTATCTTAAAGTAAATTAGCATGGGAGGTTAAAGAAGCCAGACTTCTTTTACTTCATAAATTACTCAGCTTTCAGTACAGGTTTTACAAGAGCACATATTACTTACCTGAATAACTGATAGTGTGGTATTTATCACATACTGCCTCCATTTCTAAGGTCATAAATTCCCTTGCTGTGGTTGCCTGTAACTTGTTTTAGTGCTAAGTGAAGCAGTAAAATGCTGGAAGAAAATCTATAGATTCAGCTTATAATACCTGAATCTGTGTTTTATCCTATCTCAAAGGAAGTGAGAGATAAGGCTGAGGTCGACTAAAATGAGCAGATATAGGAATAATTGGTACTTAGTGTCTTAACTGTCATTTATACATTGATTCCTGGCATTTTAATGGATGAGAAAAGAAAGCTTTTGCTTCCTACATTAAACCAAGGTACTTCAGCTTTCTATTTCCCCTAAAACTAATGTCCCTCGAACCTTAAACACATAAATCAATACAAATATGTAATTTCACTCTGTAAAATTTACATATATTAATATATATATTATATGTTTAATATATATTTTACATTTATGTAATCTATGCAAAAATGTTACTATACTGTTTTTCATGTATGGTGTTGAAGCTAAATGCTGTTTTGACATTGTTTTCCTTTCAAGAAAAAAAAAATCATGCTTTTAAATTGCAAATGCTTTAGGATGGAAACTTAGATTTTGCTCGGTTATATGTGAAACTAGTCATAGTGTCTGATTCATTGATTATGTACCAACGTATTATTACAGGCCTTCACAAACAACGTGGTACATTTCTATTTCAGCTGTTGTAGAAACATCCCAGAATAAGAAAATGTCTATACATGTAAACAACCAATATCCAGCTCACGCAGATGTATAACTCAAGAGTTTGTTGCCACAGCTTATAGAGACAATATCTGCCTTTTAGTGTTTGTTAGCCATTGATGCTCTGAGAAGATGAGACCTCTGTGTGTCACCTTCTGTGTACTCCTTCTAAATTGCATTTACTACTGTCACTATTAAACTTTTTCAGACTAAATCCCATTAATAATGAGGTCTAGATGTTTCTTGTTTGACATCTGCTTGCTGCAAGTGATTAAAAGAAGTCATTGCCTATCTTCTGTGTCTTACATTAAGAAGCGGAGGTTTGTCATAGTTATTTGCAGTTGACCTTAGTCTGTTTTTCCTTGTGTTATTTCATAACTTACAGGATATCAGTTCCTAGTGCTTTATTTTTTGTACTATTATCTGTTTGCAGGATAATTATACTTTTTTGGAAAACAGTCAGGAATATATTACTTACTGAAGATCTAGCATGTATTTTAGACTGCCGGGACTTTGTGTCTAACATCCAACAAAATTATGGTTTCTTTATAGATGTCTCTAAAGGTTGCTCTTCTGAGGCATCATGAAATGTTTTTTGCTATTGCATTCATGAAAATGGTTTGCTATACCTCAAAAATGTTCTCAGATGCAGGATCATATTTTAGCATTATTTGAAATCAAGCTGTATTATTTTGTGATTTGCATTTCCGTAATAGATATGGCATCTATTTGGAGACTCCTGGAAAATGGTTAGTAATATTGCTGGCAGATTTTGCTCTTTTCTGAATTTTGCAGATGTTACATCCAGTGATGCTCAGTTTTATGCCTCTCCTGAGGCTCTCATGAAAAAGATATAGTATTATGTACATGTTGTGTGTTATATGATATAGGGTTGAGATGAAGAAGACTTTCTCAAGTCTTTCTCAACATTACCACGTCTATTCTTTGTGATCATGTGCATATTGCTTAGGAAGTTTTCCAAGCTTCATATATCCTGTTGTATGGAGAAACAGATTCTTCTGTTGATAGCCATATACAGTTGTTAGTTTATTCAAATTTAGTGGAAAGTGTGCATTATCATGCATACTTACCAAATAAACTGCAAATCCTAATCAAAATTGAGTAGTTTACAAGTTAAGTAGACTGTCAACATAACCATCCTTGTTTTACAGAGCAGAACTAATCTCATATCTCAGGTGGGGAAGATAAGGCAGGAAAGCTAAATGATTTCCTCAGAGGTACAGAGAGATGTGTCAAAATCATGATTTCAAAGTAGAAGTTCTTTTAAATAAAATCCATGAAACTTTAGCTGTCTACATAACTTACATTTTATCTATTTAGGGCTCAATTCAGATACCTAAACTCAGGCATCTAGTGACATTTGAGATATCTTCAGATAGCTAGGGCATTCTCACATGGCTGGGAAATATAACACAGGACCTGTTGGATACCCAGGTCTTTCTGATGAAACACCTGAAGAGAAACACAGTATTCTAAGGTATCTGAAAAGACATTTTATAACTGTGCTTAGACAACTGAAATAAGCCTTTAGTCTTTCTTTCTGTTCTGTGCTTTTAACAACATTTAGCCAGTAGATTACCCAATATATTTGCTGATAGAATACGGAGAAATATCTTAAAACAACTCTAGTGTTGTTGGTAATTGCCAAGGTAACAGTGATCCCATAATTTTGGATTTATTTGGAATCCTGAGAAAAAAGTACCAATGACTTCATAATCTGCAACAGTGTACATCAATCTGGGCACAGATGAGCTCTGGACTCCTAGTTCCCTGACTGTTTATACTGTGCTGCTCTCCCTCATGAAATACATGTTTCTGTTTCTTTTCATTGTCACACAGAGACAATAAGGAAAGGAGTAGCTGATGTGTACCTGACTACTGTCTGAGTAGGATGCTGGGATTTGGTCTTGATAAGCACCACACGCTAACATAAAATAATTTTGCCTGAATGACGTGACACAACTACAGCTACAACCAATTGCAAAAAACAGCCTTTATATAGCTTTTGGCAATATTTGAACTAAGCCAACACAATAAGTCTTCAAGAACAGAAGAATGGACTAGGGACTTTAAAAGAGAGAAAAGGTAAAACTTCTGACATGTCTAGGAAATAGAAATTATAACTTTGTAATTCCCACAGTTTGAGTCTGCTATGACAAAGGTAGCTGTTTTCAGCCTAACAACATAAGGCAAAACCATAATGACACAAAACTATCCATGCTGGGTCAAATCAAAGATTCATCCAGGGCTGTAACCTGCTGTTAGATGTGAGAGACAGCAGACACCTGGGTAAGAACATGACAAAGTAATCACATAAATATACGTTGCAATATATTCCCTGTCGAAAGCTATCTGGGGTTCTGCAGATAGATGTCTTTTACGTATGAAATAAATACGTCAAAAAGAAAACCACACGGAAGTGCATAGGGGTGTTATCTTTATTTTTAATAGCTGTTGATGGATTCCTGCCCCCTCTTCCTCCTCTCCCCATTTTTTCTAGTTACTTTTGAATCCATACCCTCATGTGGGAAGGAGATCAACAGCAAAAATACACCTTATTTGAAGAATCACTTCCTTTTTGCTCTGAACCTAATCTCTGTAGTCCTCATGCCACTGGGAAGTACTCTTCAGGGTATTTGTAGCACTGTTAATGAAGGAGATTTTAGGATAATCATTAACAAATGGTTAGTCTAAACTCATTTTACATAGGGAACTAAAAAGCCTCTGTATAGAAATAGCAGTTGGTATCTACTGAGCCTGAGCTTTTGCTAGGAACAGAGAGGTGAAAGGCTCTTTATTCTGGTCTCACTACGGAGCCACACAGTCCTCCAGGATGAAGGATTTAAATGTTCAGCAAAATGATTTCCACTAATACGACAAAACTTTTCATGGTGAAAGCCCAGCTGGAGAGTTGCACCTTTTATAGGAGTCGAACACTGTGTTATTACTAGCATCCTGAAAGTAATTTGTGACAATAAGGAAAGAAATAGGGGCTATCAATCAGACTGTCAGTTCCTGTTTCAGCCAGAACACACTCAAACAACATATTGTAAACCCAGATCTTTCAGTGTGTCAGTTTAAGAAACGTTTTCTTGCTGATTTGCAGCCTCAGGAGGAAGAACACTTACTAGATGCTAGTAGTGCTCCTTATTTAATTAAGTGTAAGTTCATAAAATAAATTACCCAGATAACTGGCTGTGTCCTTAGTCCATATGGACACAGGCTGTATTTTTTTCTGCAGATGCAAAACAGATTTACAGCTTAAAAGTAAATGCAGTAATAAAGGAATATTACTAGTAATAGGCTTGTGCCAAGTTTTATGACAAACTACAATAAAAAAGGAGTTCAGACACTTTGAATAACGGGATCTGTCAGAACCTGCTCACTGTTTCCTAGATCCTGACTGAAAACTCAAGACCAACATAAAGAGAATGCTTTTGATTCTTTTTTCAAAATGGAATACATGTAGTATTACTATTTTAATATAGTAATGGTAAAAAAAAAAAAAAAAGAAAGAAAAAAAAAAGATGCTGAAATAAAAGAAGAGGTAAATTAGTTCTCAAATTTTAGTTTTGCATCCTGCAAGTTAGTTGTCTCAGCCAAATCTTGTATCTTCTTGTTTTGGAACTGAAACCTATTCAATCTGAAATTGCAAGCTGTAAACTATGTTGATAATATAGTTTAACCTCTTACAATCCAGAATATAGTGCTGTAGAAGCATGACTATAATAACCATATTCTGCTAATATTAAGTATTGTAAATAGTATTATGGCACTAAATAAAATTGGATCTGTGATAAAAATCAAGCTAACAGAGAGATATGTATGTAAAAGATTAAATATCAGTAATATAACAGAAGGTATTGGTCTAAACAGGAGGGGAGGCAAAGTTCACTTCACAAGGTAATATTTTTTTGTTGAAAAATACAGAAAGCTGTAAAAAAAAAACAAGCAAGTTTCTCAGTACGTCCTTCCAATGATGTCAATTGGACCTAATAATGTTAAAAATGGCAAACAGTTATAGTGTCTTCAGAAGCATGATCTCCTCTGTATGAATAAGGCAATATCCCTAATTAGACTAACAGATCCAGCTGAAAGCTTGTCTCTTTTTCAAATTATATCCATTGATACCATAAAAGAAATCGCCTCTTTCTGCAGATTTTGTTGTTGTATAAAGGAGTATTTAAAAAAACACTGTATATTTTGTCTGTTCATTATTATTTAAGAAAAAGGATCTTTTGCTAAATTCTGTGAAATAATACATTCTTTTTGCCCCCCCCCCCTTTTTTTTAATCTGTTCATTTTATCATATTTATAGTATGTAGTGAGTGTAGTTAGCCAGACCAAGCTATTGCTAGGCAGGGATGTCTTTGTAGCCCCTGATAGGGCTGTATGTTCTCTGGGGACAGAATGTCTCCTACTGTCTACGGTCCCCCACAAGCAGCACAGCAGTGCACTGCTGCAGAGAGACCTTCAGGGCAGAAATACACACTGGATTTTCTGTTTTTCATTCAAACAGGTCCTTGTAGGACCTCCAACTCTTTCCAAGCTGTGAATTTGCACAATTTCAGAGACCAGTTTAAATAATGCTCCAGCCTGTCAAAGGTTCCCCCTTGGACGCATGCATTTACAAGAGGGTTCTTTTGTGCCAGTAGTGGCCAGACTTTCATAGGAGTGACATACCTGGCATTTCACTTTGAATAATCTGCTTTCCTACTTCAGTGATAAAAGGTTTAAGTCTCTAAATAATCTGAATTTAAAAAGAGCCAATGATTTCTTCAGAAAAAAAAAAAAAAAGAAAAGGACTGTGGCATCTGAACTTAAAAGAAACACAAACAAACAAACGAAACCAATATCTCTGTAAAAACTAGATTACGTTATATGAAGATCATTACAAATGTATATGACATTTTCATAGCTCCTTGTAAGGTGTGACAGTGAAAAGAAGTCTTCAGCATTTCCATCTTCAATCTTTGGTGTATCATGAACATTTTTTTTTTTCGTAGCCACATTGAGAACCTTTCTTTCTGCTATATTGTGTCTCAGGATTAGTATGTCACATTAAATTCCTGCTTTCTATATTTACTTTACCAATTTGGCTGGAGTATGACAGATCTTATCGTGTTTGGCAGGATTTGTTTTGATGATGAATCGCTCTGCAAGTCTTTGCTTGCAGAGTGTGACAGTCCACATGCATACTCTTAGTTCTCACTACATTTATTAGTTTAGGTTTATGTGTTTTTACATCATTCTGATGATTTTTTTTTTTT
>VXAA01000709.1:254920-265414 GCA_013399115.1 Anseranas semipalmata
CCCCTTACCTTTTTTAGAATTAGTTACATTCTCTCTTGCTTTTAGAAATACTTCTTCTCTTTCTCTCTACTTCCTCAGTTGTTTAATTCCTCTTTCTTTTTCTGCTCTTCTCCCTAAACTGCTTCTCTTCCTTCTTTGTTTATCTGACTTGCTCTGCTCTGCTCTCTTCTGTGCTGGTCCCTTCCCACTCTCTCCCAAATCCCCTCTCCATTATTCCCCATCTCTGGCTGCAGGTGCTGCAGCTGCAGGAATCTGAGACACTCCCAGGGCGGGGGGAAGCACCATATGTATCACTCCCACCCTGCAAGTGAGGGGAGGAGGGTGCTTTGTGTGCAGGTCTTGGGACAATCCTTCTTGTCAACAGGATGTGGGAGTTTTGTTTAAATGTGGGAATGTCCCATGAAAATTGGGACATCTGGCACCCTTACATTCCATGTCTGACTTCAGCTTCATCTGCTGCTGTTATGAGTGTCATAAACATGGGTAATTTGACAAGCCATAGGAGTCAGAGTACACAATAGATTGCATTGCAGCCGGTATGCCTGCCCTTAAAAGGACTGGGTCTTGGAGAGTTACAGAGATTTCAGCTTGGCATATGCTGGAAAGAAAAACATAAGCTTGGGAATGACAGATTCCACCAGTGTCATCGTGTACAAGCCCAGAAAGTTAAAAATACTGCAGTCATGCTTTACATCCCGATTTAAAATCAGAACGGAAAGAGATCAAATGATTCAAATTAAAAGGAAAATAAACTGCATTAGTATAGGATCTATCATCTTGTACCGGACTTCATAGCACTCCATACACTAAATTATACGTGTCTTATTTATGTGCCTAAACTAGGAATTTCCTAACACTCCTTCTAGAATCAGTGGTGAAAGTTAGATATCTCAAGGAGACCATTCAGAGCACCTTGTAC
Organism: Anseranas semipalmata; assembly: GCA_013399115.1. Taxonomy (NCBI): domain Eukaryota; kingdom Metazoa; phylum Chordata; class Aves; order Anseriformes; family Anseranatidae; genus Anseranas; species Anseranas semipalmata. Next base: position 255,840 of record VXAA01000709.1, read on the forward strand.
AGTCTTCTGATCTCACCAGGTCCCTCACTGGGCCTGTCTCTCTTTTCTAGTCTAGGCTGGCTTTGTTTCTAACTCAAGCACCTCTCTCATATGATTCAAGTTAGTCTTCCTCTTCCCTGCCATTTCAATGCCTTACAATGTGGTATAGTTTCCTGGACATTTTTTAACAAATAATAGGCAAATAGATATTTTGCTGCATGTATTTGCAGTTCTGATCCTGTCCTTGGCTCTGCAAGCATCGAGGTGGTTCCCACTGTGTGAACATGGTGTATATTGTAGAGGTGGGCTGGCTTGCAGTCCACCTTTTAGCCCCAGTTATTTTGCAATTTGTAGCCACCCAGCCAATGAGATAGCCAGCAGAGGGAGCTCAAGTTAGTTCCCCTGATGCCCATGGCTGCTGGTGCCCACACAAATAAACAGCCCTAATGTCAATAGCAGAACATGCTCATTTAATGTTGATATTGATAACATGATAGAGAAAAGTTGCCAGATGGATGAGACTAGTTGATGAGAGGAATGCTTTCTCTAAGCATTAAGATGTATTCACAATGTCAGATGAAGAATAAACTGGCAAGAATTTATCTAATATCATCTGCTTAATCCAGAAATCCTTTTTCATTGTTGATCACACAGGTGTATTTGAAACACTTTTGCCATCGATGAGAAAGATATTGGGCTTCCTTTAGAGCTACAGAGATCTTCTGCAGACATGGGCCCACATTTCTTTCCAGTTTTCCATGGAACTCAGTGTCACCATGATGTGTGGAGACAAACACTTCTATTTATTTCAAAGGAAGGGAACTGTGACAAATTCTTGTTTTGACTTATCTTGCTTGTTAGTCTCTGATGCCTTTCTACAGAATGCCCTGTGAAGAAATCTTTTTTTTTTCCTTTTTTTTTTTTTTGTTTGCACATCATTACTATGCATTATTCTTCTGTTCAGACAAACCCATTGGTACTATAGTTTCTTTTGTTTCAGTGAGATTTATGCAGTGAGGTAAGAGGGAAGGAGCTAATAAAACCACTTATAAAAGGCGATGTTCCATCGGGGACAGACAGAGAACCAGTCAAAACTTAATAATTCATACTGTAGATTGAAAACATTATACTAAGGTAGTGCTTTTCCAACTGTAATATGTACAGAGCTGGCTGGTTACGTTGTCTTAGCTCTCTTACAGCTTTCTGCTGCTAAGTTGCAGTAGGGACACTTTCCTAATACTTATTGTCCCCAGCTACTGTAGTGTAGTGTAGGGATTTTCTGTGAATTATGAATGGTATTGATGGTAAATGCTTGTGCAATTCTGTTGTCTTCACAATTTTGACTATCCTCACTACAGAGATTTTGAAAGTGCAAACTTCATAGCACAATTAAAGTACATTATAAAATTTCCCTTTTCCTTGCAATAGCATGTTAATTTTAAAGACAGTACTAGTACTAGTACTCTCTCTACCTTTCTCTGATCTTTCTAAACAAACTAAGACTTTGTAGAAGGGGATTATTGTTGAAATGGAGAACTTTTTGTACTAATGTCATGAGCACACAAGCAAACCAAGGTAAGTTTCATTGTTTTACAGAATTCTAATCTGAATTTACACTCTTGAATAATGTATCATTATTTGGAACAAAGAATAAGAGACCAAAAGTCCACTCCTCCTTTCCAGATATCATAAATGAATTCTGTAGCAATGACTCCACCATACAGTATTGAACTATACATAAACTCATTGTTCCACATGCTTTAGACCTACACTTACCCCAAACATTCATCAGTTTTATTTTATTCTGATTACGCAATATCTCCATTGAAAAAAGAAAGTTAAAAGGAATTCCTTTTACATGTACTATGATGTAACTCAGAAGACACTTTGTGGAAGAAATTGCTAAATATTCTTTTTTTTTTTTTTTTTTGTCAATGAAGGAAGTTCCTTAATTTTCATCCAGAAAACATTAAAATGGAAATAAATTCTGTGAATGCACAATCAGATGTCTCCACCACATATAATTTATATATATGCTTTTTCCCAGCAGGGAATTAGAAGTCTTCTGTAGTGTGAGTATCATTTTGTAAATTTCCATTTCCTTAATTTAAATCCTTCCTAAGAACGTAATTGAGCGATAGTATATATTTTTACATGTTACCTTGCATTCTCTTCTTTAAAAAGTCTGAGAGTAATGGCTGAGTTGATTTTACATTCACAGTATTTATTATTGGGTAAGGAAACGTCCTTAGTTATTTTTGAGAATTGGATCAGATATATTTAGATCTTTAAAATTTTAATAATTGCATGACATTCTTCAATTATTGTCTGCCTTCACTGGCATTTTATAACCAGTTGAAAGGAATATTTCCAATAAAAATAAATGATCATTTTTTTCTCATATGGAATATGAGAATGGGAAAGAGAGGGAAAGAACAAAGAAAGGGAAAAGAAAGATTAACATGGACGTAATGGACACAGGATCTGTCCTGTTTTGCTGCAACTTGAAAGCCCAAGTTTTTCTTGTTGTCCTTTAAATGCATTATTATCCAAACTCCACTGAAACTTTTGCAAACATATTTTTCAAAATATACTGAGTGAAAGCTGCAAACCAGGTCACCATTTTTTTGTTTGTTTGTTTCAGATGTTTTATTTTTTAAAATCAAATATGAATATGAATGTTATCTTACTGAGCATATAGCATGAAAACTCTATTCAAAATTTAAAAAGATTGCATGTGAATCCCTTTAATTTTGGATAGATTTTTAATGTATTAACTTCAGATGCTAATGTTGTGTGCTGATGTGTAAAGTCTGTGTTACTTGTTACTTCACAAATATTTCAGTTACATGATTGCATACATAGAGAAAGAATAATTCTTCATGCATTTTCTTTTAGCACACAGGAGAACTGTGCAAAACATATATATATATATATATATTCCTATCTGCTTTTTGAAAACAGCTTTATGAGCACAAAGGTATTAGGTTACTGATATTAGATGTACCAGTTGAGTACCAGTTTACTGCAGACAGCCTCTTCTGATACAGTAATTTCCACAAGAATAGATCTTAATTTAGGCCAGGAAGGTCATTTTAAAACAGTAAAATTATTTCTCTTAAATGAATGATATCATTAAAAGCATTTAGAATTTTAGCCAAATGTGATTAGGAGGCTTTTGTCTCCATTTCTCTCATGGCTATGAAAATACTAACTTAAACTTGGAGTAAGGCAACAGGTATGTAATGCAAAGTGAGTTTTCTGTATTTTGCTTTGCTTTCAGGAATCAGTCGGAGGAGAATGATCTAATCTGCAGGCTGCAGAGTCAGACTGCTCTTTTCTAATGCCCTTCTTACTCAGTGTTTTTTTCATTAGCGTCTGCAGACATATACAGTTCTGGATGGATGTGTGGACCACATCTCTTCTCCTGACTACTGCATAGCTTTTTGTTAGGATGCCTACTGCATCAAGTCCCTGCAGGCTGAGAAGAGATTTGAATCCAGTTGCTTCCCGGGCAACTGCTTTCATTGTAAAGTTATTATAAAAACAGTAGGAACCACATCTTTTCCTGACCATGTTTTGAAATTAGTACAATTCTTTGGGTAAATGTTGTCTGTAGTCTTAACACAGGGAAAACTGTGTCCTTTTGGTGGTAGAGACCTGCCTAGTTTGTAAATTCAGAGAGTTGAGTAGGCACTCAATTGTTTGGTTCAGTAAAGAACGTATTCTATTTAGGTATGTGCAATAACAGGATACTTAGGCTTTGGCATAAGTGCTTCTTGGGCACTTGGCCAAGGATTTTTGGAGAACACTCTGGGACTTAGATGACTGAATCCCACTGTACGGACTGCTGTGAAGTACTGGTTTCTACCTTTAAATATCTTTCTGTGTCTTATGATACAGAAAACTTTATATGTTCACCTTCAGGAACAACTTGAAGCCTGGAGAGCTTCAAGAATCTCTCGGTGATCTTACAATCAAAAGTCTGAACTCAGGTGATGCCTGTGCTCCTATGGAAAGTCAAGGCCCTTCGAAGAAGGGAGCTGTCAGTCATACTGTCTTGTTATTGGATGGGTGACATTGTCAACAAAGCACACAGAATAAATGGAGGCAATCATATCAGGGATCACTCTGTATATTTTAAGTTTTCCCCACCTCACTCTCTGTAGGTATTAGTAGGGCTGAGACACAACTGTGTGCTTATTGCTCCATGAATGCTTGAGCAGGAGATCCATGTGCAGAAGTGACTGCTCCTTCACTACAGTATAAACATGGCAATAAGGCTATCTGTAGTCGTTATCACAGAATCAGAGAATCGCAGAATCATTTAGGTTGGAAAAAACCTCTAAGATCATCTAGTCCAACCATTAATCTAACACTACCAAGTCCTCCACTAAACCAAGTCACTAAGTTCTACATCCACATGTTTTTTGAAGACCTCCAGGGATGGTGACTCAACCACTTCCCTGGGCAGCCTGTTCCAATGGCTCACAACCCTTTCAGTGAAGAAATTTTTCCTAATATCCAACCTAAGCCTCCCGTGGCACAACTTAAGCCCATTTCCTCTCGCCTTATAACCTGCGCGTGGGAGAAGAGACCAATCCCCACCTCGCTACAGCCCCCTTTAAGGTACCTGTAGAGAGTGATAAGGTTACCCTTGAGCCTCCTCTTCTCCAGGCTAAACAACCCCAGCTCCCTCAGCCTCTCCTCGTAGGACTTGTTCTCCAGACCCCTCACCAGCTTCGTTGCCCTTCTTTGGACCCGCTCCAGCACCTCGATGTCCTTTGTGTAGTGAGGGGCCCAAAACTGAACACAGGACTCAAGGTGTGGCCTCACCAGAGCCGAGTACAGGGGGACAATCACTTCCCTAGTCCTGCTGGCCACACTGTTCCTGATACAAGCCAGGATGCTGTTGGCCTTCTTGGCCACCTGAGCACACTGCTGGCTCATATTCAGCCTGCTATCAACCAATACTCCCAGGTCCTTCTCTGCCAGGCAGCTTTCCAGCCACTCATCTCCCAGCCTGTAGTGCTGCTTACGGTTGTTGTGCCCCAAGTGCAGGACCTGGCACTTAGCCTTGTTGAACTTCATACAGTTGTCCTTGGCCCACTAGGTCCAGCCTATCCAGATCCTCTTGCAGAGCCTTCCTACCCTCGAGCAGATCAACACATGCACCCAACATGGTGTCATCTGCAAACTTGCTGAGGGCGAATTATTTGCCAGGACATGTTCTTGGGCCTGACATTCTCTATCTAAAATGGAAGTGAGGTGAAATTTAAATACCTGAGCCCAAAATTATGGTGAGCCATCCTTAACTGGCTCTTCAGTTCCAGTACTGCTGACATCCAGATGTCTTTCTGTTAATTTTTTTTTCTTTTTGAAACATCCTAGAAGCCTCACCATTGTGATTTTTCCCCCTTCTGTATATATTATACCGAGAGAGGGAAATCTGTAGCAGATAAAAAATCAGACCTGTGAATGTTTATCAATGGTATAAAAACAGAGAAGTGCCTGTTTTCTGTACAGGATCTATATGGGAATTGGTTATACCTACTGTGAAACCACAATGATTTATGAGAAGAAGCATTTTACCTCCACAATAATAAGCTATATGTTTTCCTGTGTAGGATAACACAACACTTTCTCAGGTGGCTGAGTCTGCAGGGCCATCTACATTTATCACTCTCATAAAGTCCCCTGAATAAGTAAAAGCTCCCCTCACCCACTCTTGCTTGTGGCTTTTAAACAGGAAGGAAGTATCGTTTTCTTCTCTCCCAGCACAAAGAGAGCTCTGAGCATCTAATTACAGTTTCTGTGAGCAAATGGAACCAGAAAAGCATTTCCCTGTAGCTAAAATGCCCAAGCAGAGCTCTCACTCTCTCAGTTTTCCCAGACCAAGGTTGAAAATCTGCTCTCTAAATTATTCCATTGCTTTACAGAGGAAGTATTAATTACATGACTGCAAATGTAGATTGGGGTGGGATGTAATTACAGGGCTGGCTTTGTGTCTGTTGTCCAACAGAATTAGACAGGAAGTGTTTGCAATGCCAGCAGTTTCAGGTGTTTTGCAGCCTATTATATTTGCTGGTTCTCACCAGGTCTCACAGATGGATCAGGTGACTTTCTGCTGCCCGATTGTCTGGAAAATCCACAAAGCTGCTATTACTGCAGGTTCATGATTTGTCCAAGGTTGATGGTTTTAGATTTTTAGAGGAGGAGAAGAAAGAAGTAAAAATCTATTCTGGGTTTTCAACCCTTGCCAAATTTTGCATCTTCCTTTCTTCAAAGACATATATGTTTTGTTTTCAAGTGTTCAGTTTTTCTAATTCTAATCCTCCGTTTGCTGTGCATTTTCTGCACCCCTTCAGTAATTTCTTTCTTACTGGGGGAAGAAAATGCCTCACATGAAAGAGCCAACTGGCACTTCAGGAGGGACAGAGTCCTCATGGGGGTGCCATGGCTGGGGAGCATGCTGGGGCATGCATTTGTCTTCCAGTTCAGACACAGGCTGAACTTTTTTTCTGGTTCTTGTGTCTCTCAGGAAAACACCTCTCTTTTGCCTGTGTTCTTTGGGTGGTGGGAAGGAAGTCAAATTTCCATGTTTTTCAATTGATAGTACTTTCACCAGGCACAATTTTGGTTTGAGTTGAATGAGAATGTCCCCCAAAATTCCTTATCAGAGCTCAAGAGTTAACATAGATGGAGGACATCCCCTGCAGGCAGCTTTGATGTGGATTCTCTGCGTGGGTACGGGAGACTTCAATTGTGTGGAGAGGCTGTTCTGTCCAAGTTGTGCTGGGTGCAAGCAGATAGTACCAGGTATAGTTCACTTATTAGTATAGACATAAGCAATGAGTTCTGATATAACTTGAGCTCTGCAGAGTGGTGAACACAAAAACAAATAATGAATAGTAGTATCAACTTCTGTTTTGTCAAACAAGTAGCTATCTGTGTTTAAATACTCTTTTGGAAGTCTTTGGGATGACAGTTCATCGAGGAACTACATTTTTAAAAGGCAATCCTGTCCAACTGGAACAATATTCGATACTTAAGAAAACCTATTTGTACTGACTGCTGTGCACAAACACTATGCTCTGTTCTGTGGAAATCTAAATGGAAACAATCTTAGCCACTTAAAGCAGATAGAGCAGTAAAAACTGTAAGATTTCTTCACATCTTCTTTTGGATCAAACTGTGTGGCTAAAGACACTGTCACTGTCCTCATCCCTCTGCTTCTGCTGTTATGTACTCTCCAATGTACCATTTCATTTGAACATGTAATCTCATCTGATCATGAACAGTCAAAATGAGTTTATCTGCCTATTGGGGCAGGACAGAGGGAAATGGTAAGAACAATGGTATGGGCTGGAACTTTTAACTCTGCCAGCCAACACAGTTATAGCTGAAAAAGGAAAGAATAGTAACAGTAAAGGCACTGCAGCTGTATGTGTTTCTGGCACCTTCACTTGTTCTTTTATTTAGAGGAACAAGTCCTAAAAGCAATATGCTGGTACTGTAGTTTTGTCCAGTTCTATAAGATCCTAAGGTCAAGAACAAGCCTTGTAAACCATTAATTACCTTGATTCTTAATGCAAACATAAGAACACTGTGGAACACTCCAGGTCCACCCATTTTTCCTATGGCATTCATCTTTAATAATGTAAACATTTATTTAGAATTTACGAACAGCAATTTGTCACGGCAGTTACTAAAGTTTCTGCACATAGTTTTCGGTTTAAACACTGTGCTAGCAAATGTGGAAGACATATACTATGTTTCTTTTAGTCCTTAAACTTACATGATTGCAAATGGTAATTAGATGCCAAAGCAACATGGGCCTTCAAAATTCCTAAAATAGATAGGATAGCTATTACGTATGCACAGACCCCATGAATGCCAGCATTTAAGATGTATATTCATGCATATACTGTAGCTGGTGTAGTGAAATGTGGAAAATATTTATATTCATTCTTGAAGGAATGACCTTAATAATTCATTTTGGACTCCACCTCTCTTGAATTACAGTTGCCTCACTTGTGGAATATTTTCCATATCTTGAAAAGACTCTAATAAATTCTAATATTTCCCTAAGTGTGGAAATAATTAGTAGCTTATGATGTCACAGATTTGCAAACTTTTTTCATAGTTGTGGTTGCAAGACACATATATTTCCTCTCTGTTCCCTGATGCTTAGCCGTATTTTACATTTCTTTCAGTAATAATAATAATTATTTTTTTTAAGAGATGCAACATTTACTTCAAATGTTCTTGCAATTAACAAGAGAACTGGTATAAAAGAATATTTCAATGAGGTATCAGTGATAAGACTAAGAAATACTTTGGTTTTAAGGACTGTTTCATTGTAATTTTAGATATTATTCTAAAGATGCCTTTTCTAATTTATCTGGCAAGGAATGTCTTTGTTACAAATTGCAGTGCCAATTATGGATCAGAATGTTACAGTTTTACAGACTTAATGAGAACATGATTTTATTCCCAAACAACTTTGAGTATTATTGGAACAAGTTAAAAAAATATCAGCTTCTAACAGTTACAAACATGGGTGAATTCTCTCTAGAGTGAGGCTTGCAACCTAATTTAAAACTGAACAATGCTGAACTTCACTTTGAATGAATTTCAGTGGTACAACATGGAATGAAGCAGCTGTGGGTACTCTTGGTTCAAGCATGGGTTGGATCTGGATAAGTATGACTCTGTGTGGCTGTCATTCAGGTGTGAGTACATGCGACTGCAAGTGAAAACTTACTAAGCAAGCTTAGGGCAGAATGGGATAAGGTTAGGAAAAAGTGTCATGGGATAAAGGAATTCACCAAAAGAGTAAAGACTGTATTCTGACTTGGTCTATATATATGGTGCTAACTGAAAAAAGAAGGGCTGTGTGTTCATATCTGAAGTCAGATTCTCGTCTCGTTCATGTCTGGAACTTACTGAAAGACAACTGCAGATGAGAGGATTTCAGTGGATCATCTCTTTGCACACCAGAAAGGGTTTATTTAGCAAAAGAACTTGCTGGACACTTTGCACATTCCTTTTGCACACAAATTAGTCTTGCAAAAGCTTAAATACTTGCTGAAGTTTGAATAGAAGAAGGCTTGCCAATCAGTTTCAGGAATCAGAATCATAGGATCATTAAGGTTGGAAAAGACCTCCAAGATCATCTAGTCCAACTGTCCCCCCTACCACCAATATTACCCACTAAACCATGTCCCTAAGTACCACATCCAACCTTTAGTTAGGTACTTAGAATGTTAGTAGAATCATATATATAGCTATATTTTTAATCTTCTGTATATTAATTTCCTCTGTGATAGTCTTCTATTCCACAGATTTGTAGCTCGCTTTGTTCCTTCCTTCCTTCCTTCCTTCCTTCCTTCCTTCCTTCCTTCCTTCCTTCCTTCCTTCTTTCCTTCCTTCCTTCCTTCCTTCTTTCTCTTCCTTTCTACTTCTCTTCCTTTCTCTTCTTTTTCCTCTCTCTCTTTCTCTCAAACTTTCTCACTCTCCCTGTCTCTCCTCTATGCTCCAACTTGCCTCTTTCTCTATTCTCTTGTATTTCCTTCTCTCTTTCTTCTCTCCCC
>VXAA01000709.1:265438-305540 GCA_013399115.1 Anseranas semipalmata
TTTCCTCTCCCCCCCCCCCCTTTTTTTTTTTTTTTTTTTTTTTTCCCCAAACAAGCAGATATGCCAGATTTTTAGATGGTGGCCAGTGACAGAGAGAGCTAGCAGCCATTCTAAAAAGGTCTACATGGCCCAATAATAGAATAGCACTGTCTCAAAAATAAATAATTAAATAAGTAGGAACATTAGGGGAATGTGAAAGGACACATGTAACATACAAGCTCCTAAACAAAGACCATCTTGTGTACAGTGTGAAGGAAACATAATGACTACAACCTGCCCTAGGGTTTGAAAACAATTTACTGAGAAGTCTTTTACAGTGGCCAGCTTTGGAGCCATTTCTAATTAACTAGCAGGTAATTCAAAGTCTGTTCAAGTATGTTTCATAAATTTCCTTCAGAGTTTCAGTGTTATAAATCTGTCATGATGATTTTTGGATCTTCAAGAATTAACAGATCCTAATCTCAGAACTAAAACTCAGTTACATTTCATGCCAGCATGTTTCAAAGACTAATATATTTCCACAAGAAAACTAATCTAAACTACACCTGAGAGATACACACACAGCAACATATTTGGGGAGTGATTCACTCCTTACAATTAGAATACTTACTTTGTGTCTTGATAGCAAAATGCAAAAATTGCCAGAAAACTTTGATTTTAAATGTGCCTTTTGATTTTGCATAAGGAAAACATGAATTTTCTCAAAGTATCTAGCACTTTCCCCCCTTTTCAGTTAGAGACTTCAGTCTGTTGCAATGGAAAATACAAGATAATTTGGTCCGTTTCCATCTGAATGCAAATTTAGTTGAATGTACACCACATATATTATGCATGCCTTCCTTTATAGATAAGATATGGGTAGATATGGGTAGAAGATCAAAACACCATGCTGTCATACTCCTTATCCAGGGTACTGGGATAGGGGGATGAGAGACCTTGGATGACATAGGTAGTGCAGTGTGTGTTTGAGAGTGTGCTACAGACAAGCAAGAATGACTCTGTGGGGAGCCAGCTCAAGTCTGGCAGGGCTTTTTAGCTCAGTGTCCAAAACCAGGCAAACATGTACTGAGCTAACCTTGGAAGAAATGCATCCTTGTTCAGGTTCTGTTCTGCATGGAGCCAGCCTGCAAGACTGCTGCCATAGCATGCTTTTTCTACAAAATGGATGCACTGCCCACAGGTAATGGATAGTTGATTGTAGTTGGTGGTATATTGATGCAAAAGTATTCATGCACTGAATGTATGTATAATGGAGGTATTTGAATGTGGAATGGAAGCTGCTTGACATTTAAAAACGTGGAGAAACTTGTAAGTAGGGCAGGCGGACTGAACGTAAGATTTTACAGAGATAAAAGGAGCAGAAGGAAACAGAAAATAGCTAAACAGTACTTCGAACTCAGGAGAGAAGGGAAAGGTAGAGCCAGGAAAGGTCAAAAATGAAAACTGAAATCAATATGTAAATAGAGTTATTCAGAACTGTAAAAGACAAGGTATTTTAATCTAGTTTGTAGTGGGGATGTAGAAGACAGCAAAATGTTTTTTGCTGAGTCCTATAATGCTGACTTGTTGGAAAGGCTTGCACTTCTGATATTTTGGCTTTTAAAGGCAAAAAATGTGAAAGTGAAAAATGAAATGTCACTAATGTGACAAGGGTACCTTCTCTAAGGGCTGCTCCTGTCTGTAACTCACCAACCTTCCATTAAGTGGGATACAAACTGTCAAGTGCCCCTAAGATGTACATTTCTTGTTCTATCCTGCATTGATGAGTCATGTATGGTACTTATTCCCACTGAATTAGGATGAAAAAAATATAATCATTATTCAAGAAAAGAGACCTTTTTTCTTTTTTTTTTAAATAAAAATGGAAATATGCCCAAAACATTTTTTTTTTTTTTTTTGGAAAACAGAATTCTAGGGAACTGTGCTTTGGGAAATAGCATGTATGTACTGACAGATACCAGAGTGCTTTTCAGACACTTTTTTTCATGTTTGTATATTTATTTATTTTTGTCTGTCATTCCAAGAGCTGTATATGTTCTGTGTGTTTCAGATACTGGTAAACTCTAAGTAAATTCATCCTAAAGCCTCTTGTAGAGCCTCCAGCAACGTTCCTGTTGTCTCTAGAAAAGGCAGAAGTGTCTATAGTGACATGAAGATAAATGCCATACATCACAAGTTGGACACAAAATCATCCCAAGAATAACCCCAGATATTTTGAGATTAAGAAGACAAGAAAAAAGAACAAGTGGTCAAACAGAAAGCAGCTGTCTCATTGGTACCTTCCAGTGCAGTGTTATCAGATGCACGTGAGTGGGAGCAGCTGTGCTGCTGCTATCAATGTCAGATCTGGTGCTGTCTGTCCTCACAAATTTATGTGGTGATTTTGGCCTCCCTGAAGAAAAAAATTCCCCTTTGTGTATGCTATTTTTCTGAACAAGCAAAGTCTGTTTTCTCTCTCCCAATCCTCTCCCTCTCTAAGCACTCCAAGCCCATCAGATTGTCTCAGTTCCCACTTCTTCAATCTCATTCTGTCCCCAGTCTCTTCATCAGCTGTTCCAGAGGATGAGATGGTGTACATATCAGGATTCCCATCTCAAGATTGCTAGCAACATACAGGGGTTTTCAACTGCCTGCCATTTTCTTAGACTGCAGAATACTGAAGGCAAATAAATTTCTCAGAATTAGAGACCCAAGGTGTGATTCAGTTGCCTTCATATGCATTTTTAATACAGTTTGAAGAATCCTAGCATATTCTCTTTGGCCTCCAGCTTCTCTCCAGGAAGGCCAGGGTCTCCCATTTGTCCTGTACCATGAGAATCAGCCCCATTTGGATGTCTAAGGAATGTGAGAATGATCCAAATGATACTAGGAACCTAAGTGTGCCTAACTGAAGCATTTCCTCAGTATAATATGTGATGCATGATTAAGGCATAGTTGTGTCAGCCTACTTCCATTTTTTAAGCTTTTGTTTTCCTTTGACCTGGTGCCTAGTGGAGATTAGAAGAACCTTGTGGTTAATTCACTCATCTTGTAAAGGACAAGCTTGTGCCTCCTCCATAACCTTTTTTTAAAATAAATTTCCTATTAAGTAAAAATAAGTTTAAGGGGCAGTTACTGGAAACCCAGGGGTCCTGACATATTTCAGAGCTCTAGATACTACATTGCATCACCATAGTTTTGTTCCTTCTTATTTAATCCTTTTTTGGCCTCATGAATACCACTGTCTTTGGCCAACATCAGCAAGATGGGTAAGAAGTGCAGCTCCCCACTTCCACAGAATCTCCCTCTTTCCCTTTCTTGTCTACCGCATGAGCAGCTCTGGTGAGTTCTGGTTTGGGCAGTCAGCTGGAGAGGAGGAACTATGGACTGATGCTCTAAAGTTCACTTTTTGAGCAAGTGGCTTAAACATTTCAGTTTTGTGATGATCTTTATTCTCTTAGTATTTTTTTTATTAAAAGAATGAGGCCCTTTTAGCTTCTTCAAGGAATAGTTTCAATATGGTTACATTCAGGAATGAATTTTGTGCATTGTACTCTCCAGAGTACAACTTCCAACTCTTATTTGTCTAGGTTTTGGAGAGTGGATATGATTTAGAATAACTTTCTAAGGGTTCACATTCCTTATTGGCTGATTCCATACAGCTCGTTGATCCAAGCATAGAGTTTTTGAATTTGTCTTCCATAATGCTTGACTCCCTCAAAGTAAACTTTAAAGGGCTTTAATATTTTCCTCAGTTCTGAATTCTATTCCAAAATTGCCCACAAGAATGGCAAATGCAGAATCTCAACTGCAAGGTATATGTAGAAGATATATTTTAGAGTTTTAACTGGCTATGGACCCTTCATGATTATCCTTGTCATGCATCACAAAGCAGAACCCAAATAACTGAAACTGAATGAAAATGGGAGAAAAAGTACTGACAGCAAAAATTTCTACGGGAGCCTACTAATTGAGATAATTGTTTTTAAGCATCTGGAGAAGGATGTGTCTATAACAAAATGAGTGTTAAAAACAATTATAAATCAGTTGTCTTTGGAAGCCCAATAAAATATAATTGAAGATGTATGTATGAAGTTGGAGGGAAGGGATGCCATCCACAAGCACCTTGACAGGCTTGAGAGGTAGGCCTATTTGAACATCATGAAGCTCAACAAGGAGAAGTGCAAGGTCCTGCATTCGGGGCAATCCCAAGCACAAATACAGGCTGGGCAGAGAATGAATTGAGAGCAGCCCCGACGAGAAGGACCTGGGTGTGTTGCTTGATGAGAAGCTCAACATGAGCCAGCAATGTGCACTTGCAGCCCAGAAAGCCAACCGTATCCTGGGCTGCATCAAAAGAGGTGTGACCAGCAGGTCAAGGGAGGTGATTCTCCCTCTCTGCTCTGCTCTCGTGAGACCCCACCTGTAGTGCTGCGTCCAGGTCTGGGGTCCCCAATACAAGAAGGACATGGACCTGTTGGAGCAAGTCTAGAGGAGGACCACAAGGATAATCAGAGGGCTGGAGCACCTCTCCTATGAAGACAGGCTAAGAGATTTAGGGTTGTTCAGTCTACTGAAGAGAAGGCTCGGGGGAGACCTCATAGTGGTCTTCCAGTACCTAAAAGAGGCCTACAAGAAAGCAGGAGAGGGACTTTTTATCAAGCAGTGTAGGGATAATAGCTTTAAACTAAAAGAAGGTAGATTTAGATTTAGATTAGACATTAGGAAGAAAATCTTTACTCAGGGTGTGGTGCAGCACTGGAACAGGTTGCCCAGAGGAGTTGTGAATGCCCCATCCCTGGAAGTGTTCAAGGCCAGGTTGGATGGGGCTTTGAGCAACCTGGTCTAGTGGAAGGTGCCCCTGCCCATGATGATCTTTAAGGTTCCTTCCAACCCAAACCATTCTATGATAAAATATTAAATTGCAAAAGTTGAAACATTTAACTGATGGTAGCTGAGCCTGAAAGTGGTTCAATTAAATTTTACTACAGATTATATTATAAGGTTGAATCCATATCTCCCTATCACTGTTTGAATCAACATAACTGTCATTTGTCAAAGCGTAGTTATAATAACATGATAATGAATATCACCTCATGGAATAGGGTCTCCTTACAAAATTGAGGTCTCTCAGTGTCAAGTTTCCCTATGCAAACCTTTGGCTAGATCTTTCTAATGGAACTTTTCTGGACTTATTTATTTATTTATTTATTTATTTATTTTTAGTGATGCTTTGGGGTCTATACATAGTGGAGTGACAGTTGTTCAATTAATTTAACTTGTTACATAGAATTAGAAATAGCCAGACTGTATTTCTTAAATAAACGGCTGTACACTGTCAAGATGCCAAAAGTGCCCATTGATTAAAAGTTTCTTTCCAACACCTAGCGGTTAAAACATTCCTTAGGGTTATGGAAGGTTCATATGTAAGTCCTCTCTTTGATAAATTTAGGTCCAGGTTTTGAACAAAGGCTACAGCATCTGTCTCTGTATATATAGGTAGAAGTGTTATGTTGTGTTTAAATAATTGTATAATGAAAGAAGAGCTGAAGAGAAGAAGGTAGCAGCTCCTGCTCCTGCTTTTGCAAGTATTTACTTAATGCCAAACAGTTACACTAGGTTGAAATAGTGGTTGGGTCATAATCAAAATGTCAGTGGAGAAGGAGTCAAGGGATACCCTACTAGGTCTTTCACTTTGGATAATTAAGGGACTAGGTTCATAGACACCACACAGCATGCTTTTGCCATCGTGCAGATCTCACCACTTGAGAATAAGTAAATATTGAGACGATAGTGTGGTAGTTCATCAAAAATGTAAGCTTGAATCAGCATTCCCACATTTCTAAGAAAATGTTCTGACTGTTGCTTTTATGGATTTTCTAGTGAAGGTTTTCCCTCTCTCCATTTGGAGCTGGGAAATTGGTCCTAAACAAAATGAAGTAGAAATTGAAATGTTTCCATAAGACCGTTGTCAGGAAGGAACGTTTTGGATCATAGAGGCTGATATCAATTAGATGGTTAGAGATGGTTAGAGACCTTCTGATTCTAATTTCCAAAGTAATTCTATCTGTGATTATACTTAACTGCTCATTGTGCCAGAATTCTCTTTCATCTCTTCTCCATCTCTGGTTTACCTTTTACTTATATATGGAAGGCAATCTTACCCCTTCTCAGCTTTTGTTTTGCTAGAATAAACAGTCCTGATCATTTTAATCTCCTTGATATCTCTTTGATTTTAATCTCCTTGATAATCTTCACTGATCTTTCTTTTCCCGATCTGCCCTTCTCTCTTTCTGTTCTATTTTAAATTCCTGTTTATTGTACACAGTTTTTCACAATTGTTTTTACTGGATTCTCCAATAGCAGCTTCTCTAACTCATTGTACGAAGTGAAAATGCCATCATGAAACCCTAAGAACACATTTGACTGTTTTGCTGTTGTTTGGCCAAGTCAATATTTTCATATGAAAATTGCCAACCAACTCTAAATTCTGTATTAATTGAATGAGAACTTGATGGAAACAAAAACAAAAAACAAAACCAACCAAACAAAAAACAACCCACCACCACCACCAAACATATTTTCGATTATCATTCCTTAAGGACTATAAGTGTTCATAGGAAAATAAACATCTTTTTGTACTTATGACGTTGAAGAAAAACATTTTTCTTAAAACGTTTTGAAAATCAAACTGGATAGGAGTAATGTGAGTGTTATGTTCCCATCAAAGCTGTGGCAAACCTGGAAGACACAGAGGAAAATCAGTCTTAGTCATTCTTGTTTAGTTTGCAAATGCTCTGTGATGAGAATTACCTAATTTATGTCTGATGGTCTGTTTGTGCAATAGAGGAATTCAATCTCATGTTCTGCATTAGGATCTATCTAGGATCTAAGGATCAAGCAAAAAGATATAATTACAAAATGAACAACAATAATTAAGGGCTAAGGAGTGACAGATGAGAGCAAAGCTTAACCTATGTGCTTTTGAAAAGGTTAATGCTTTCTTTTTTAGAAGCATCAATTTTAAATGCATTATTCATTTCTTTGTCATATTATGTTATTCATGTTTTGTAATACAATGTTCTCTCATATTTAAATGTTGTTGGGTCCCCTCTTAAGCATGCTACATTCACATAAACAGCAATTTATGGACTGAAAGTTTTAGAATTTCAGGATCAACACTTCTGTTCACCCATATGTTGGAGACATCTTGATAAATATGAGACCATATGATGCTATTGTCGTTGATACTATGTCACTGAAGTGGATGAGCTGGGCTTTCCCTTTCAATTCCATGTTGAAGAGTAAGATGAAGTGCTGTCATAAATGAATGTCATTTTACTGGATTTTAGTCTCTTATGCTAGTTGTTAATTGTGCTCTATGTGTTTATTGGCCAGCATGATTCTCTACCTCCCCTACTGCAAACTTTCATGTTCTCTCCTTTACAATCCCAACCACTTTTAAAGGCCAAAACCTTACAAATCCTTCATTCATAGCCCAGCAAGAGTCTTGATTTATGATAAAATAAATCAATGTACTCTCATCAGGAGGGTAGAAACATGATAAAATGATTCTTCCAGTCCCACTGACACAAAGCCAAATACTGTATTTTTCAAATTTTAAATTGCATGTGTTACTTGTTAAAATGGACTCTCATTTTTCAGATGTTACCTGTTCTCTTCAGTTGTCTGTGGTAATAATAATCCACCAAGACTATTTAATAATCTCAGTTTTTATGAATTTATTTGCTAGAACTATTATTATTATTATTATTATTTATGTCCTAGGAACTATTTATTGCAGAAAAAAAATACATATAAATTCTGTTTCCTTATCAGTGAAAAAATGAAAACTCCTCCTCCTGCCCACCCCCAAAGAAAAAGAAAAAGGAAGACATTACAGATTAGCATGCAGTTAGATTAACATATTTACCCTCTGCTACAAATCCACTGAAGGTTGGAGTTTGTGCTGGTAAAAAGATCAGAGACTAGGTGAGCCAACTGAATATGCAATTTACTACCGAGATTCTTAGCTTAGGCTGTCACAACATATTACCAATGTCACAGTCTCCCATTTTCTGGACACAGAGGGAGCTATGACTTTGTGGTTCTCTGTCATGAGGGGCTGTCCATAATCGATCTCTAAGTATATTACAGTGTTTCCACCAAACTCATGCACAGTAAGAGTACAAGACTACAAGGTAGTTATCTCATTACTGCTGAAAATGCCATGTTCTGAGGTTAGAATTTTAAACTTTTTTTCCATCCTGTTTATGTGTGTGTGTCTGCTTGGGTGTGTGAATGGGGGAGGATAAGAAATATTATTGGAAGTCTGGAGCATGTGGGCTTGAACTATCAGAGCAACTGGTTTTAGGTACCTACGACAGACTATAAAGTGCGTTTGTCCAGGAAGATATGCCAAGGATGTCAAGCCAAATAACCAGCATTGCAGTATATTCTCAGAAAAAATGTAAAAATGTCTTGGCTCAGTGTGGAGGAACCCAAACACATTAGCCTAGTGAATGTCCAGCTAGAGAAACTCAACTAGGACTATGCAGCAGAGAGCAAGCTAGAAGCAGACAAATTTACTGTTTTTATACACAGGTTTTATTCTATGTCTTTCTGGACTTTTTTCTCTCATCCATCACTGAGGTTGTAAGAGCAGCTTTTTACCAGTTGTCTGGATAATACTTTATGTTTTAAGTTACAGTAAATTATTTGATGTTTACATCTCCCTGGGTGTACCTACTTAAAGCCTCTTTGGTAAGATTCACATAAATTTAGCTGCCTGAAAATTAGATATCTTGCTTAAATCTAACTTCTTTTTATAGTTAAAAAGGAGAGACAGGCCCCTCCAGACAGTTGTTTGTCCCGAGCATTATAGGTACCTATGTCAGAGTGGTAAGAGCCTCACTCTTGACAGATTCCTCTCTTGGCAGTACCTGTTTCTCTGCAGTGATCACAGCCAAGAAAATTAGCATCAAACAGACACCTAACTTTTCATGACCAAGATGGATACTTTCCCTACCTTGACTGAGATCTAAATAGAGACCCATCCTTTTGCTGAAACTTGGATTAATCATCATGAATTGATCATCATGGACTGATCTGATTCATACTGCTGAGGAATGGAAAGCTGTTTTATAGTCTTGGAGATTGGTATTTAGAATGATCCCAAATAAAGTTATTGAGATAACTGTAAGCAGTGTGAACGGTTAGGCATCTAGTGCTCAAATTTGCACCTTGGTCTTTTATTGAGCAGCCTCAAGAGGCCCACTCATCTGTGTGAATAAGCGATACCAACATGTTAAAGAGGAAAAGGATATAGTAGGGTTGGGTCAGCATTCACTTCAGCTTCTTTACACATCAGCAGCATGAAATGAAATAGGGTTAGGTGCACAGGAAAGGATGCAATAGGAAACAAGTTATAACACTGTATCAACATCTTTTAATCTTGTTGTGTTGCGTGGGCTACCATGAAGATAAAGGTTAGGCAGGGACTAGATTAGCATTTGTTTTGAGGAAGTTGTCTTCTTCAGAAAGACACCAGTCACAGCTTTCATGTGTCAAGGATGTAAATGATGGTTCCATTTGAAAAATCAAAGCCAATATATAGTCTTAGTTAGAGATCATAGAATGCAATATAAGGAAAACTCAATTTTTAAACTCTTCTGCTTGGAGCATTAGGGATTGAATTTAATGATCCATATCTGAAGGACATGCTTGAGGCTGACAAGGTCAGAACTAATTTTACATGTGGTACACAGATTTGAAATGACTCTCCTGGATCATAGAATGAATGATCTATTCAGCTCTCCTCAGAAACAAGGTTCAATGAGTAGAAGCAGATTTTCCTGCTGTTTCAGGTGTAATTACAGAATCACACAGGTGGTATTCAGTTTTCCTCTAATTTAATAAAACAAAAATTATTCACGTTGCCCCAAATTGAATGTTTTCTTTCTTTATAAAATCTGGTTGGAAAAATAAAAACAAAAGCAAAAGCAAAACAAAACTTTTTTTTTTTTTTTTGGTTTGGGGGGTAAGGATTACATTTTGTGGTGTTTTTCCTAAACTAAAAAAAAAAAAAAAAAAAAAAAGGTTTAATACTTTACCAAGAGAAACTTGTTGTTTTTGTGGTAGGCTGTGAACATGCATATGAACCTGTGGTTCCTTCCCATGGTTTGTCCACATACCACTTCAAAAGGGCTCTAAATTCTTACATTTTGTTCATGATGCATTTCCAAAATGCTTGTCCTCTGAAGCAACAGAGCAACACCAGGGATGCCAGATTTTTAGGAAATTAAAAATAAAAATAAAAAATCACATTCAATTTCCTATTTTCTTCTTGTAACCCATAAATGGTTTTCTAAAGTTTAGCCCAACTCAGCACATTTACAAATAGTAGACTTGACCATAAAATGGTTTTCATCAACTGTGCAAATTTTCTGCTTTCAAAATGTAGGGAAGAAGTATATATACCAAAAATTTGAGAGCTTTTAAGCAAGTCAGACAAAAAGTCTGAATATTCTGGGTAGAATCAGTGCTTAAGGTAATTTTAAGATTATTATCTTACTTCTCTAAATCAATCATTTGATGTGAAATAGAGAAAGGAATAATTTCTCATTTTAACTGGAAATATGTTTATATTGGTCTTTTTCCCTGAGGCAGAATGTTTTTGTACATTTTTTTTCAATAAAAGCATTTGAGGAATTTATAAATTGTTTGATAATTATATATTGTTCATTTAATTCACATCAATTATTTAGTACAACTGCTGTACTGATAATTCTACCTGTATGATCTCTTTATGAGCACACATAGGTGTTTCTATGTTTGAATTTATTCTGTCCTTAGTTTGCAACACATGATTATCTTAGATTATCTTGATAATCTTAGTAGAATGGCAGAGCTACTGCTAAACAAATCACATTTTTAATATTGACTGGCTCTAAGATTTTGGGCAAGTCACTTAACCTGCAATCTGGAATCCTGCAGTAAAAACCTGAACTAGCCATGAGATACCGAAGAACTTATTAGGTAGAAAAAGGTGGTTAATTTTAAAATTAACTGCTTTCTTAAGCTACATTTTGTGAAGCCTCTCCAAGAAACAGTTGAAAATAAAGCTAAACAGAAATGAAAGTCTGGAATAAAACCTGAAGATATACATATATATATATATATATATATATACACATATATATATTGAAATGGTCTGAAGAGCGATGTAGGGAATTGCTACAGCCAATTAATCTTTTTAAACAATAGCCTTCAGATCTGACTACACTTTGCAAAGCACAACTGAGGAAAAAACAAAAACAAAAACAAAAACAAAACAAAACAACAACAACAAAAACCACACAAAAAAAAAAAAAAAAAGAAAACACAACTAAATTAATTCCAAGTTGCTTTTTTGCCACCTCATTCATAGAGATTATTAAGGATTCCTCTACAATTCAGAGTAGTCCAAAGGCTATTCAAACTTACACTGGATGGTTAGGGTTCCTTGGAGGTTATTTTGCCTGCTAATGACTTCCTGAGTGTGTGGTGGTCACCTCTCTGATGCCTCCTGTGACCAGGAGGCACTTGTATAGCAAGGCAGTGTATTACAAAATATCTATTACGTTCTTCACAAAGAGAGAAGAAGCTTTTTGTGAAACAGCTTTTGGACAAAATTTTAAAGTTAAGCAGGCCTATAAAGATCTTCCCCTTCAGAGGGAACACTTAGCTGCCTATTTAAGGCAATTTTGATGAATATTGTGTTGCTAGAGTAGTGCAAACAGGGCCTTAGCCTAGAGTATATAAATGTAGTAACCACACATAACTGAAAAGATAGCTCTTCCTTCCTCTGTGTAATGAAAAGTTGAAGGTCTGCCAAAAAAAGTTGAAGTGTCAGAAATTCTGTCAATGTGAAGGCATCTTTCTGCCTGTAAATCAACTACACATTTAAACTACTTCCTTTCATCATCTATTAAAGTGGTTTTGGCACAGTTTTTCTCTGTGCAATGTTTATTGCATAAATTCATTTCTGGTCATCAGTTGTTATTATGAAGTCTCAAACATTATTGAAGGAGAGTATCCATCTTTTTCAGTGAATGACAAAGATGATCTAAAGTATGTTTTTAAAATTAAGTTGAGATGATTATCCTGGTCATTTAATCCATTTGATTTGCTAACTATTTGGATAAAACTGGAACAAGACAGTTTTCATGCCAAATTAACTACTTTTTGGTGGTCTGTTGATAGTAAGGGTGTGCACGGAATTCACTCATCATTTTTTCAAACTATATGGACATGTTGTTCATCAGGAAATGCTGGGTTTTAGTCCAAAACCACTGAAACATCACTTCTGAATTCATAAAAGGTGCTAGAAGCAATCAAAATCATTAAGACTTCTGTTTCTAGGGTAAAGACAAACTATATGAAAACAGCGGAAGTAATAAAACATTGTAGTACTGTTAAATTCTGCATTTGGAAGGAAGAAACTTTTTGTAAAACCCATAAATTTTTTTTTTGGCAAAATATCTATTGCACATTAGATGAAGCTAATGAGCCAGCCAACAGAACAACAAATCATTAAGAACCCAGTTTGCTTTTCTGTATGTTTTAAAGGCCATCGTAAACATACTTTCCTTCACACCTTTACCATTAAAGAAGCTAAAGATTGCTATTTAGAAGAAAAATGGTTTGATATATTTTCAATAATACTTACAATACACTGCATGCTATGATCCCGGAAAAAAAATGGGTATTCCAAAAGTGGAAGGAACGGAAGGTTGTTGGGTGGTGTCTCAGGCCCTGCCAGAACATTGAGTCCAGCTGCATTCAAACTTGAGCAGACAAGGAAATGAAACGTTCAAATAATCTTTTGCGAAATACAGAAATTAACCTACTGACTACCATTGCAATTTGACATTTGCCCTGTGTTAGAGAGTTAACAGTAGCCACTGTGAAATCACAAATTCACAAAATTATGGAATTGTTGAGGTTGGAAGGGACCTCTGGAGATCATCTAGCCCAACACCTCTGCTAAAGAAGGTTCCTCTAGAACAGGTTGTATCCAGTTGGGTTTTGAATATCTCCAAAGATGGTGGCAACCTGTGCCATTCAACTCCTCTCACAGCAAAAAAAAAAAAAAATTCTTCTTATATTTGAACAGAATTTCTTTTGTTTCATTATGTGCCCACTGCCTCTTGTCAGCTTACTGGATACCACTGAGATGAGCATGTCTCTGTCTTTTTCACCCCTCCCTGCCCCCACAAGGTGTTTACACACATTGATGAGATTTCTGCCCCCTGAGCCTTCACTTCTGCAAGCTAAACAGTCCCAACCTGTCATATGTGAGATTCTGCAGGTGCTTAATCATCTCTGTGGCCCTTCACTGGACTCTCTCCAGTAGTGCTGTGGGGAAGGATCACCTCCTCTTACCTACTGACAACACTCCTAACACAACGCAAGTCTGTTGGCGTTCTTTGTTGTGAGGAACATTGCTGACATGTTCACCTTGATGTCCATCAAGAACCCCAGGACCTTTTCTACAAAGCTGCTTTCCAGCTGGTTTATACCAAGCCTGTACTGTTGTATGGGTTTATTCCTCCCCAAGTGCAGGGATTTGCACTTTGCTTTGTTAAAATGTACCATAATTAGCAGATATGAAAAATGATCCATATATTCAAGCTCCATTCACAGGTTTAATTACAGTTATATTGAATGTTGGTGGATGAATTGGAGTAAATTAAGAGATTGTCATTTTACGGAATGTTCATGGCCCCCAGCAGCAGCCAAGAATGGGGATTCCTCGTGCCTGGATGCTAGAGACTACCTTGAAGACCCAGGGTCTCTGTCCAGGCTGAGGTATGCGACTGCCACTTTCCCCTTGGCAGGTTCAACCATCAGTGAAACTGAACGTGTATCCCAGAGACACATAGACACACAGTCACACAGGACACTGACACAGACCAGATGCTGTCTTCAACAGCGCCCACACCCAACACTCACGTAAAGCACAAGCACAGGCAGCCCAGTCCCCCCTTCCCTCAGCCTGGCACAGACAGCTCCTGCTCTCTCTTCCCCTAAACATCCCTTCATAAACTTTAGACAGTCCCACAGGCCCCCTTCAAATATCCTAAACCATCATTTTCCTCTTGTTTCCCCCTTCTTACCAGTTAAAAAAGAACAGGCTGACCCTCTCCAAAGCCTGGAGTTTCTTAAGGGCCCATCAGTATCTGGAGACTTTTGGTCTTTGCCATCATCTCCCTTATCACTTGTTTACCAGTTGTTTTATCTCATGTTTATCACTTACCCCTTTACTAATTACCCTCTTTGCACTGAAAAGGTCATTGAGTGACTAACTTTAATGAAGCATGTGCTCTCACCTTTCAAATACCATTACAGTCGCCATAATAATAGAGGTATGTGTATCCTTCAGAAGATAGAGTATACCTTGCTTAACTCTGAAACCGTTGGGCTGTATCAAAGGTGATACCTACTGGTCATCACATTCCATCCCATTGCATGTTATCTGCTGATAACATAATAATCAGATGCAAAGACTTATAACTCCTTACAGGTTTGCAGCAGATTGCAGGGAACAAGCTAGTGTTTCAGAGAAGGCTACATCTATTTAACTCATCTTTGGTGTCTGGCATATACTGATGTTTTTCCTTAACAAAGAACAGATGCTGAACTTGATTCTATCGACTCCTGCACTGTGTTCCCATTGAGGAGAATGCTAGCCCATGCTGGGTAACAAGTACCTTAATTTTGTGTATTTTACTTTACAGAGATAGAAGTTTGTGTTACTTTATTACTGCATAAGCAAGATTTTTGGCTTTTAAGTTTCTCAGTTTTGCATACTGACTTCACAGTGCAGTTTCCGTTGTTCTGTAGTTATTACTACCTCAATTATACCAAATGGACAACATTTCTGCCACTGTTCCTGTACCATCTCTCTGTGTGTTTTCAGCATGTCATGGTAATCTAATGCTTGGGAATTTTGCAAATTCCATTATACTTCCTACTGCAGAGCTGTAGAAACATAGGAGTTAGAGGAGGCCTAAGACTCTTCTAAACTTAGTTTAGTCAGACCTATGTATCTGCTTACCCTGATTGTTCATCTACACTGTTTCTAATTCAAGCTTCCACTATCACTCTATTGCTTCCATGCTTTCTAAACTAAACCGCCAACTTCTTTCTGAATATATAAAGCCTTTAAATCTTGAGCACCTAAGTAAAAGGAGGGCAGTAGTGGAACTAGGGATAGGAAATGAATAGAGAGAAGACATGCTAATTCCCTCACTTCCAAATGTGTACTTTTTAAAGTAAACATGTGTAGAGAGAAAAGTATATAGCTTTCTGAAGTGTAAGATGTTCAGAAAGATATGAAACAGTTCATTATCTCAGTCAATGTGTTCTCAGCCACTAAAACATGGATATTCTTTACTTGACAGAATTACAGTTTGTTGAGATATTTCACAGACAGAAGTTAATTGTCAGAAGTTACAATGAACATTTATTAAGAGTTGAAGTTTAGTGTTCCTCAAAGAATTCTCCATTATGCCTATGGAGCATCATTACAATAGAAAAAAAAAAAAAAAAAAAAAAAAACACACATACACACATTTTGCCCTGTGAAAATGGTTTAATATTTGGAAAATGAAATAATTCGACATTAGAATGAAAATAAAATAATTAAAAAAAAATCCTGCTAGTGAGAAGAAAAGGGACAAATCCTTCTGGAGAACAGGAACTGAATTTTTTGCTGTTGGATGCCATGGAACTGGGACAGCCAAAATGCTTGGGAAGACCTCGTGCACAAGAAATGAAATTCATTGTCACTTACACTTCAATGGAAAGTTTCAGCAAAGCTTGTGGTTTCCTGCAGAATATTATGGTTTTGAAAAATCTTCAGTTTCCTGTATGAACTGTTCCATCGGGATAATTTAATTCCAATGTAGGCAGAGATCTGGGCATTATTTACATCACAAAAAAATTCTAAACCATATCTATGATTAAGAGATTACAGTGTACTCTCCTTTTTAACCATGTAGAACAGATCTTTAATCAGAGGTGATTAAATAGCAAATAAATAGTCAATATTAAAACAAAAAATACAGATCTTTTCACTTGTCATTTTATCAAAACGTCATCAGTATTTATAACTGTTCATCTTAAAATTGATTTTGTAAGTAATTATCAAAGCATTGCAGCGTACAGATGGAACACTGGCTCTAGCACTCAAGCTGTGCCAGTATCTCATAATATATACATTACCTCAGCATGGCTTTCATTTACAAAAGACCAAGACCTGATTTCCTTTGTATGTATATGAATAGCAGGAAAAACAAAATCATGATTTGCAAGAGCACACAGCAGGAGACTGATAGAAAATCTTCTCTACAGGGTCTCCATGACACAAGACACACAGGAGCATAATGGGGCATGACCAAGAGGTCAAGGGGCAGAGTATGCCTGTTTATACAGGTACTCCCATCTGGTTGCCTTGACCAAGTCCATGGCAATGGCTTCTGCAAGTATCTCTCTTTTCAGAGAGAAAGAGCTGAGCAGGGAAGAAGCTCGTCAACACAGCTTTAACAAAACAGTCATCCACTGATGAGAAAAAGAGAAGAACAAACAAGTATTTTTGATATAGGAAAGAAAATTCATTCTTTTTAAGACAAATATTTTTTGTTTTCTGTTTCAGGACAGTATAGTACAATTTCCTATAAGGTCTTTTTGTTCTTCATTTAATTAAAGTATATTTAAATCACTCTTAAGTGCATAAAATCCTCAATGGCAACAAAACCTGCATTTTTAGTTTAAAGTGAGTCCTGACCCACCAGTCCCTGGTTTCCAAGCTCTGATATTTGGGGACAAAGATGACTTTTGCTAAAGAAATGCTGTAGTGAAAAAAAAATGTTAATATACTTAGAGTCAAACATCGAGTATACTTAAGGCTTACTGTTTTTCAGATATGCACTTTCCCTTGGCTGTAAGTTCAGCTTGTCCCAGCTATGGGTGACTTTAAAAGCAAAAAACTGTGCCTGTGGCTGAATCTACAATCCAAGTTGCCACTTTTGGCTCACGTGGGGAAGTTCAGGATCCTTGGAGCCTCATTCTAAATTAACTAACATTAATAAAGGAATAAAAACAGATTATAAGGGTAAATGTTAATGACTGTTTCCTTTTGTAACTGTAGCTAGATTTCTCCCTGGAGAATGATTTGACTAACACATGCTAACTAAAAATGGGTCTGAGCTGCAATAGTTCTAGAAATGAGTTTCTGACTTCAACCTGCTGATTTCAGAAGTGAGCTAATCCAAAGATTTGGTTTAGCCCACTGGAGATATACAAGTACCATAATTCTTTCTAACAAAAATGGTTTCCAACCAGTTTCTGTGTTTGTTCTGGCATGTGGGACCATGCCTCATATCATATCATTGCACTGTGGGTGCAATCAAAAATTGGATGCTGAAAATTAGTAGGAGTGAAATTTTCCATACAGACATCAGAATCCATATGCTGTGAAGTGTGGTGTGTGGAAGAACATATATTTACTTATAGATGGGCAAATAGCTCATATTAGAAACCTTACTGAAAGAGTTGGATTTATGCACCAACGTAACAGAATCAAATAATGTAACATGAATGCTTAATCCAGACCAGTCAGTGCGGTTCAAAGTTTTAATGTCCATTAGGAAGTTCTCTCATAACTTATGGACCCCAAATGTCTTTCAAGAAAACATATGCTGAATTATTTCAAACAACAAATTCATTCAAGAAAATTATAAGATAGTTGTGAAAAGTCCAGGAAGAAGAAAAATGATACTATTTGTTAATAAAGTTATTCGCTATGATTGATTTACTGAAATTGTGTTTTTCTAGAGATGCCTGGATCAAACTCAAAAAGCTCAGGTTACAGTTTCTGTAATGATTTAAGTAATGCAAAGTGATGCTTTTAAACTAATTTCCTTGGAATTATACAAAATACATTAATCTATTACAATGCTTATTAGTTCAGAAAAATGAATTAGTATTAGAAAACTAATCTACCATTCTGAGGCTTTCAGAAGTATTTGCTCTTAAGGATACTTGATGCGCTAACATTTAAAAAAAAAGTGGGGCATCTGTCCCACAAATTATCTCTAAGTGAAGCCTGGAACTTCCAGAGCATTCAGCAAGACATCAGTAATTTATGTAATGATTTACCACACTTACATCCTACCTGGATACAATTATGGTAGAAAAAGCTTCCCTGCTGACATTAACAGATGTTACTGTAGATAGTTTTCTTGAAGGCAGACCAAAACCAATCAGCAAGCAGTACAGATCCTTCTGCCTCAGACAAAGATTTACTCTGCCAATCAAAGACTGAAAAAGGACATTGCTATAAACAACAAGTTTCATTTAAAGGTCTCCATTATTCTTAGTTTGCTGAAATTTTTATTTATCTTATGCATCTTTATGTCTTCCACTAAAAAAGTCCTATTTATATTCTTCCTGGAGAACACTGGTCCAGAAATTCAGTGATAGTCTCCCACATTTCTCTGTGGAGAATGTTAAAATTCAAATGTGCACCATAATTTTCAGTCTCAAGTCCCTCTAATGAAATAAATCAGAATATATTTTTCATAAGTAATTGAAAAGTGTTGGTTAAGACATTTAAAATCTGAATCCATTTATACTATGCATTTTTATTTATCGCTAATGTTTTCAGGAACAATAAAATAACATAAAACAAATAAATAAAAAAAATCTGTCAGCCTAGTAGTAGGGATGGACTGTACACAAAACTGCACACACTGGAAAAGAAGAAATGAGGCTACAATAACACATTTTATAGATTATTTGGCCGATGACAGGAACTAATGGGTTTGGTGTTGGAATTACTCAGCACAGTTTCTCTCCTATAAGGTCTCAAGGTATAGCAAAGGATCATTGACCTTGCCTTGAAATTAATTGTGGGCACCTGAGCAGAAATGTGCATGTAAATATATCTTTTAGTCAGAGAGCTGGAAGAACTCTGGTGTGAGGTCCGAGGACATTGCAAGC
The DNA here is from genome assembly GCA_013399115.1 of Anseranas semipalmata. Classification (NCBI taxonomy): domain Eukaryota; kingdom Metazoa; phylum Chordata; class Aves; order Anseriformes; family Anseranatidae; genus Anseranas; species Anseranas semipalmata. The sequence continues at coordinate 284,465 of VXAA01000709.1, forward strand.
AGCATTCTTGCAGGTTGCAAAGAAGGTCTCCGAAATTACTTTTGATCGTGTATGTGAATGTGGTACTTTTTGAAAGTGTCAAGCTGAAATTCTTGGTTTGCTATTCACAAAGAGGTGATTCAGAATTGTACAAGAACATACTTGCTTCATCCTTATGTCTAATAGAGGCTGTCTATTCACTGGCAAAACTAAATGTTTGGGAAAATGTTTTCTGTAACAGTTTAAACCGAGATGGCATTTAAACAGACAATATGACTTAAACATGGCTGTATTGTAACAAGCATGCTAATAAAAAAAGTCTTGATATTTTTAACAAACTCATTTTCCCAGGGGCAGGAAAAGTTTTTAGAGAATGAGGTCTGCATTCTTTCTTCGTTGGATACTGGACAAGGAGTGAATTTATATGAGCAGCTGACAAGGCGAAGGATTTTGTGAGCCATAGCTGTAGGGCATTGAGAAAGACTTACCAGAGATTTTATTTTATTTTATTTTGAGAGAGAGATTTGATTTTTTGATTTTTATGTTTTAATTTATGTTCTTTCTGATCTTCAGTGTGCCAAATGAACATTTCTTTCTGCTTATTCTTGACCACTTCTTAAAGACTCTTTTCCTCTTCCTAGAAGCTTGATTAATGTGGAAGGCAGTAGTAGTTTTTTTTTTTTTTTTTAATGACTAGAAAGCGCAGGAGGGATTCATCAAGCCAATGTAACCATCTACATTTGATATGTTGAAAGACGTAGAAAGATTTCAGTCAATGGAGAAATATACTTTAGGAAATGATTGATCTTGTCCCATTTTTCTCCACTGCTTGTGAATACAACATAGAGTGAGGAGCTCAGATCTACATTTTTAGAGTGAAGATATCTAAGCTAGGTAAGAGGAGTCCTAACTTTCATATCTCATATCTTAGTTTATAAACTTTAAAAGCTGTAGGATAGATTCCAACAACAACAAAAAAAAGTGCATTGCTTTTTGCTACTGATATTTTTATATGACCTATGTTATAATAATTTTAAAATAATAAAAATCAAATAGCAAAGAATCAAAACAAATCTAAATTAACTAAGGACAGGATCCAGTTACCTAAACGTAAGTGTCCAGTGCCATTTAAGATGTCTTGGGATAAAAATTAGCGATAGACTCTTGTATTTCCTGAATATAAGAGTATGAATTTAGGCAACTGAATTCAGGCAAATTAATCTCAGTCTAGATGTTTATATNTATATATATATATATAAAAGTATTATAAGTATAAATATACATATACATATATATGTATATATTTATTTATTTAAAGGAGTTGGAGCGGGAAATTCTTCCTGATATGTCATTAAGATCTCATCCTGACTGTATTTTGCTAGCCAGTAGACATATTCTTAATGAATCCAATGAAAAATACATTTTAAAAAGAAGAAAAGTTTTTGTATTTTTTTCCCTGTATTATTTCATATGTTTCTAGTCAATATTAAAAAGAAATCCTGAATACCTCTAGCTATGTTTTCCTGTTCTCTTCACATCAACTGAGAAAAAAAAATAAAAAGATTAGTGTTATCAGTGACAGTTTGACTTTATACCTGAATATTAAGTGAAGATCATAACTGCTCACAGAAGAATATTAATGTCAGGAAAAAAAAAAGAAAAAAAGAAAGAATAGGGATCAGCAGCTACAGTATCAGTATCTAATACAGTATATTAAGTTATAAAATAACATATTAATCAGACATATATATATATGCAAATTAAGAACTTGATTTTTGCAGTGAAAAGAAACTAATGCCAGTTTTTATATGACTTAGTTTCTCTTTTAATGTGAAGCATTTTCTACTGTACATGTATTGCATGTGTGAAAGAAGAAGCTATAGTATAGCAATAACAAAGCTNCTACTGATATTTTTATATGACCTATGTTATAATAATTTTAAAATAATAAAAATCAAATAGCAAAGAATCAAAACAAATCTAAATTAACTAAGGACAGGATCCAGTTACCTAAACGTAAGTGTCCAGTGCCATTTAAGATGTCTTGGGATAAAAATTAGCGATAGACTCTTGTATTTCCTGAATATAAGAGTATGAATTTAGGCAACTGAATTCAGGCAAATTAATCTCAGTCTAGATGTTTATATTGTGACAACTGGATCCTGCTGTACAGATGGGATTCAGCTTGCAATGGAAGACATCTATATTTCATTGAGTCTAAGCTCTCTTTATAGTCAGTGGAGATCTAGTCAACAGAGTTGTAAATGAAACACCAGTGAAGTCTAGAAAACAATGCACCTTCATAAAATGAAAACTTAAATTCCGCAAGCTGAATATAGCTCTCTAGAATTCCTTGAATTTACTCACTAGATCTACTGGATATGATTATTCTGGTTGAAAAGTTTGACATTCCCTGTGTCATATCCTATGCCAAGACACATGGATATCTTAGATGATATGGATCATCTCAACTGGCATTAAACACCTGTATCAGGATATCTGAAACAATCCTAAAATTAGATTTCTTAGCATCCTACCCTAAGGTGTCATTGTACCCAAATGGTCAACAACAATTTTTCGTTCCAGCTGCACAAGTATATATAAGTATACTATAAGTANTCTTCACATCAACTGAGAAAAAAAAATAAAAAGATTAGTGTTATCAGTGACAGTTTGACTTTATACCTGAATATTAAGTGAAGATCATAACTGCTTACAGAAGAATATTAATGTCAGGAAAAAAAAAAGAAAAAAAGAAAGAATAGGGATCAGCAGCTACAGTATCAGTATCTAATACAGTATATTAAGTTATAAAATAACATATTAATCAGACATATATATATATGCAAATTAAGAACTTGATTTTTGCAGTGAAAAGAAACTAATGCCAGTTTTTATATGACTTAGTTTCTCTTTTAATGTGAAGCATTTTCTACTGTACATGTATTGCATGTGTGAAAGAAGAAGCTATAGTATAGCAATAACAAAGCTGTTCTGTCTGAAGGAAAATGTCTGTGTCTAGGATATTACTTGGTCAGGAGAAAATAATCATGTCTGTCTAGGATAAAGATCATTAAAAATGGCCAAGTCTTTTATTCAAGATATTAATGCTTTTCTTTTTTTTCCTGAAATGTTTGTCTTCCTCTCAAGATTCACAGAAATTGGCTTAATGACAAAGCCTAGCTCCAAAAGTGTTGAGCTCTCATTTAGATTCCAATTTTGAATTGCTGAAGACAAATAAGATGCTGCATAATGAAGACAATCTTTTTATTTTCTTGAGCTTGACTGCTTACCATTCATTCTGAACATCTCGATTTCAATGTAAGACATGGAAAAAGTGTACAGTATTGGCATAAGAGTCCACCTTTGTAAGAAAGTAAAAGCTCTGAATGGAAAAGTAGAATATGCAGCCTTATTGGTAGAGGCTTTCAAATGTCTTTGAAAGAACATGGTTCCTGCACTGACTGAAAAGTAGACAGGGGTCTTTAGTAATTAATACGTGGCTGGTTCAAATTAGTGAGACACAATGCTTAGTGTTTGCACAGTAACTTACAAATCTCTTATAACACAGAAATCTATACTCTTTAAATCTTAAGGAACTTGAATTTGAAGGTTGCTCTTTACTGATTTTGTATCACTGTAATTGTGCCACTTCCATGGAATTGGTACTAACATACACAGAAGAATCAGGCCAAATAATTTTGATTGTAGCTTTTTGTTCTATATTTTTCAGTATATTTGAACATCAACTATTGTTACATAAGTTTTTAAAGCATATGATCAGATCACTACAATCATTTAATTAACTAGATGTCTAAGTATAAATGGAATTTTCTTTGCTAAGTGAGGCATAATGACTGCTTTAATCATTGGTGACAAGGACTGAAGCACTAGCAAGTTTTTTTTTTTTTTTCTTAGCATTTGTCACTCAACTTTTCCAGTGTATCAGACTACATCAGAATTTCTCAAAGTCCTGTTTTTCATTCAGCTTAAATTAGAAGAAAATTTAATAAACAATGATATTGGGTAGGGAGGGGATAAAATGAGGAGAGGTGAAACATAAGAAATAGAAACACTTCCCAAAAGACCAGGAAGTTGCCAACAAGCAGAATATAAAATATGGATTAAGTAAACCAGCCTCCTTGTTCTCTAGTGATCTATGAAAGAAATAAATGTGTAGCAAAGTTAGGAATTATAAAGATCTTTCCCCCGTGTGCTTTTCAAATGGACATCCTTATTGATACTGCATAGATCTTTTTTTTTTTTTTTTTAATGTTCCTGTTATCTCTCTTTGCAGCTGTGTAGAGAGACAGAAGCTCTCTCTATACTGTTAAATGTATCCATTCCAGGGAATGATCACCAGCTCCAAAGGGGTACAGACTGCTTATACCTACCCTGTTTAAGGCTAGATCTCTACAAAGCAGATAGATACACCACAGGCACACAACACAGCAGCTGGTGTTTGAGCTGCCCAAGTGCACTATAACATGACTATCTTTTTTTTTTTTTTTCTTTTTGTGCTGAGTTTAGTCTAAACTGATATAATGTGAAGGCTTTCATGGAGCTCTTGAGAGAAGTACTTTATAGGATGAAAGTGAGTAGATTTGCATGCTCAGGCATATTTAATCTGAACGTCTAGAGCAGTCTTAGAGTGAAATGTATCAAGGAGAGCCTTTCAGGACAGAGCAATGGGAATAATCCAGCCTGGTTCAGTCTTGTTCACATTGTCTAGTATGTATAACCTCCTAAAGTGAACTATCCTAATACATACATCTGGGTTTGGTTTCCAAAAAATTATACGATGTACCTCAAAGAATAACCTAGGAATGACTTAGATGTAGATTTTAGGCGCTATACACAATCAGATCAGGACCTGGGAGTAACCTACAAAGCTAAGAGAGGTGTACCCAGAGGCACTGTAACAGCATAAGGAAAGAACTTTACTTTTGCAGTGACACACTTGGAATTTAATAGCCACATAAATCAATCAATTAGTTAATTGATTATCATTTATGATTTCAGATGGCCCAGACCCTGTGCTGGGACAGGGAGGAAGGGGTTAGATGATTGCTTGATGTCATTTCCACCACTGTTTTCTCTAAAGATTTTGACTTCTGTTTGTTCCAGGTTAAGAAACAGGTCTTCAGCTGCTTCTTCAATTTGTTTTGTCAGCACGTTTAGGATTTGATAAGAAAATAGTTCCTCTAATGCAGTGGTTTATTTTGTTCAGATGAATTTAATCTATTCTGATTTTAGGCCACTAAAAGTTTGGTGCATAAATCTTAACAAGGTAGACTAGGTTCACATTGTAGAGACGTGTTCAAAGGGCAGATCATCTGACCTAGTTAGTTACATGAAAAATTTTGTCTAGAGGGGCATTTTTACTTCCATTGATTATAAAGAATGTTTTATTTGGGATTAACTGTTTAAGATCCCTAAAAATGGCACTGCAGGACACAGGACTCTTTTATATAGATGGATTTGTTTCTCTGTGTTCCATCCTGGAAACAAGCTGCAAATATTCTGCAGAAGAGCTATATGAAAAACACAACAATTTAAAAGGAAATATAGAAACTTTTTATTTGTATAAGGATTACATTATGTTTCTCTTTTACTTTTGCCTGTTTCGGATGGTTTCTGTGGCCTTCTGTTCCTCAGATACATTCCATTTTCCTCTCCTTTGATGCTTGACTTATTTTATATAGGTTCAGATACAATCAAATTGGCTTTCTCCATCTTAACGCCTTGGAGACAATTTCCTCTTGATTTAAAACTTGTCAGTAGGGAAAACATTTTCTTCCTCTCAGCCAGACAGCTGTTTTTTATTTTTATTTTTATTTTTCCTTTTTTTTTTTCTTTTTCTTCTTAACTTTTTTTCCCCAGTATTTCCACTGAAGAGTTCAAGATAATCTTTAGTAAAGTACCATATTTGCTCCCATCATCTTAAAAAAGAAATCATATAAAATTTAAATGGAATGAAAGTCCTATAGGTTGTTTAAGTTGTTTCCTTTTCTTCTGAAGTATAGCTAAACACAGATGACTTTGGCCCTTGTCACTTTAGTACCTGAAATTCTTCAAGTCACTAATGAGATTGTCCTCTGAACTTGCATATGAATATTCTTGGTCAGCCTTGGAAGGAAAGAGTGGATTTAAGGCTGATTAAACATCATTTTGCAGTTCTGGAAAGAAAGCACAAGGTAGATTAAATGACTTTTCCCAAATTTAACTGAAATTTTAGTCATATGAGCCAATAACAATAATCTAACAATTTATAGCTGTACATAGAAATACATATGCACACATTTGTCCCACTTCAGTTGCAATGCAACTTGAATTACTCCTAAAGTTAAATACTTACGGCTTATACAAAATTGCATTTGAGATGGGCTAGGAATACGCATGTGTGCTGATAGTTACAACATCTCTACAGATGTTCTGTAATTACTATTGTTCAACGTTGTGTCTTAGTATAATCATCTTTCTTCACTACCTATAAAAAAGTAATATTATCATTAGAAAATTGCAATTAATCCACCTGATCTCTGCTGACCCATCACTACTCAGCAGGTTCATCACATTGCATTTATAAAAAAGATGTGTTTTCTCATCATATGTAATCTGGTGGTTGTTCCAAGCATGACTAGAGCTTCACAGGACTAATAGCCTTTTGTTAAGAGCTTCAGGCTTGTGACAAATGGATATTCATAGGTCCTCTAGACTGCTTTGTTTCCTTTGTATTCTATATCCTACCAAATTATCTCTACACTGAACTACAGTCTTCTGCCTGAAAGTTCCTGTTTGAGTAGAGTTTACTTCTTTTTTTTTTTGGACAGGTTCTGTTAGTATTTGTGGTCTGCCTTATTTTGCAGTCCTTCAGATAAGATGACATATCATGTATTCTCTGTTTTCCACTGTCTTCCTCTTCTCAGTATATTGTGCTGAATATTTTTCACTTCCTGAAGTTCTCAATCTTTACACTTCAGGCACTGAAATGCCTACCTCCTGAAAATCTGCTAAGTGCATTACAGTACTTTTTTAGTATATAAGTCTTTTATGCAGTAAATGCCTAAAAGAGCTTTGCTTCTAGATTTGTAATTACATGAACCAGAATTTGGTGGTGGAGATTATTTGCTCACTAGCCTCACTGCATTAAGCTCTTTCAATGTTGTTTCATTCGCAGTTATGGTAATTTCCATTTTCGTACCTGTATTCCCATTAGCCCCTTGACTTGCCTCCATGTTACTGAAAAATGTGTCAAAGGGTTTTTTTTGGCTGTATCTAAACTACCTGTAATCTTTGCCCCTATACTTACTGAATTACCACACCACTTCCTCTTTGTTCCCTTTTATTTATTTATTTATTTATTTATGTATTTTGTGGCTAGAAATCTTTTACTATTTGTTTTAATTTCATTTGCAAGGTCCAGCTCAGTTTGAGAGTTGGCAGGTCTCACTTTCCTCCTACATATTCTGACCTTCAAGACATAGCTTTCTGTTCAGTCAGTCTGTTCACGCAACTCCTCATACACTCCAACTTACCTCTGCAAATCCTTTTTCGCATGTGATCAAGGTCAGAAATGGGTAAATGGATTTCTAATATGAGCAATATAGCATTTACCCACATCTCAACAGCTGCAGTGAAACATCACACAGAGGAGTTTATTCACTCCTTAATTGAGTGCTACATGATTCTCAGCATGAGATGATTAGTTATTTAGTTAGGTCTTGGGTCTTTTCCTCTCAGTCATTTTTCTTTTACTTGTAGCACATGTATCAGATTTTGCATTTGTGATTTAAAGTAGTTCCAATCTTCTTTTTCCAGACAAGCATTTAAACTTTCTGAATCCACTGAACTTATAATGATTTCCTTTATTTTTTAAAATTATTAAAATAGATATTCTTAATAATTGATTTGCTTTTATTTCTTTTTGCATCCTAACTTTAACATGATCTGCTTGTCGTCACTTAATTCAGGATAATTTTTCTTTATCCAGTTGTATTAGGTTCTCACTACATCCTGGTCATGCATTCTTTGGTTTTCATTTATCATTGTTTTTTGTGGTTTTGTTGTGTAAAAAGTATTTGTATCATACTTTTGGAATATGGTCTTCAGTCTATATATGGGATGTCAACAATGTATTAATCTTGACAGTATTTGTATCTTTAATGGCATTAATTAGATCTTTATCTATGTTGAAATCTGATCCTGGTTATTTGGAACAAATACTTAAAGCTCTTTCTAGAACTGCTTAGTACTTTTCTAAAGTGTTTCTATACTATTTTGTTTAGATTTTCTGTTTACTTTTCTTCCATTGTATTACTAATGGAAAAATAAAAACTTCCAGTTCTTCCACATGTCTAATAAAGCCTTAAGAAGATATTTTGAAGGAGAACCTCTGTAAGAACTTCTTCACAACCGTTTATTTGCTTTGTTCTATCAGCATGATTTTTATCCTCTCTACCTTTGAAAAAGCTACATCCCAAGCCACAGAAAACCATTATCTGTGCAGAAAATTCACTGTTCCTGCAGATCCTGTTGCCTTTCCAACTCATCCCTTTCTTAAGATGAGGAAACCCTTAGAACACCTGTTCTTCCAGTTACCCACATGTAGCAGTTTCTTCCAGATCATAACCAATATGTGATCTCACAATTTAAGGGATGTTAAAACTCAGCTTTCTTGCATTTAGGTTATGCTTAACCACCCCCCCCAAAAAAAAAAAAAAAAAAAAGTTCATATTGCTATTAGTTGTGTGGAAAATTAAGGATGTGTGACTGGAAGGGAAAATTAATGAGGAGGAATGCATGAAAACAAAATAAAAAATAATCACTGTACAAACAAAGCAACAGTAATTTCTATTCCTGCCTCCTCCTTTGAAATTCTGAATCATCTTCTATTCTAATTACAAACTGTGCTGCAGATGCAAAAAGTAGTATTAACTAAGAATTTAGTCTCTGAAGCAGAAGATAACTGGGCAGAAGCCTCTCAATGTCCTATTCTAATTCAGAGGGTCTACATTGTCATTAAAAAAATAGTGAAAAAGAAGGGGAAATAAAACCTGAGACCCTATACATAGTTTAACAAGTTACACATCAAATAGTCTTCACTCAGCAGAGTTCCTGTGAGGCAGATATCACTTGGTGTTCTATCTAATGGATTGAAAATCCCACTGAAAGGGAGTCCATATCAAAGATGCTGAATGAAAATGTTCAAAATGACTCCTGTTTTTTTGTGTCTTTCCTAGTCAGGGGACTAGAGATGTAAGTTGGGTTGTTGAAATGGATAAAGTCTTTCAGTGAATAAACTGGCTGCATATTCACTTATGGAATCCTTTAGCAAATTTCAAAGCATGTGATTTATATTTAAAGGGACATAATTCAAAAATTATTCTTTTTTTTTTTTTTTTTTGTCAGTTTTTGGTTCTGCAAATTACACCTGACCTGGATTTGTCTGAAGTGGAAATATATGATCATCTTAAAGCTGATAGTCTTCAAATATTTTGCAGCACTTCATATTTGCACTACTTTTTTCTGTGGAATTAAGTAAGTTCCAGGTCTTATTGTGGACACAGAGCATGAGTAGACTGGCACTGCTCAGCCCTCCTGTAAATAGGTAGTTGGTCATTAAGGACTGATAGGTGAGAATAAGTCAAGTGCACTATTAGCCACACTGTTCTCTAGTGTAGCTCTATACAGAAACTAATACAGAAAACTTTGCTTTCCTGAGGTACTGTTGGAGCTCAGGAAAAGCTGGTGGTTTTTGCTCATGCTTTTTCCTACCACTAGCATCAGTGGACTACTTTACTGTTTCACATATGAACACAATGGTCTGGCCTTAAATGGGTCCTGATTTATGCTTAAAAAGGCATGCTCATATGTATCTGCATGTCTCACATATGCACATGTGAAGCCTTAAGGAGAAATTATGACCATGCTTAAACTTATAAAAAAAATATTTCTATGTTAGGAACACTTTTTTAATGTTTCCTATTTATGTGTGGGATGTCAACATAGAAATGAATGAAGGAAAAAGTCTTAAAGACTGGGAGAGCACAGCTGATAATACATACAGAAGCTTCTGGAGAAGCCTGAAATAGAATACATCAGAAATTATTTTGGAAACGTCTACAATTTAAATTGATGATATCATCCTATCTTAGCAGTGTTTACTGTGAATGGGATATCTATAAGAGCATTATAACATTAAAAAGCAAGCAAACAACAACAGCAAAATAAATTTAAGTGCATTAACTGTGTTTTTGCAAACAACTATGTAGTACTCCAGAATATTTGAAGAGAAATTTGCATCTGTCCACAAAGATTAAAGTAAAAACACTTTATTAATCTATGGTTATGTTATTCAGAAGTTAAAAAGTACTCTTCACATGAGACCTGTTCAATGAACCTTTATGTTCATATTGCCAAGAACCACTCAAATGGTCCTTTTGCAGATAACTTACAGTTAACCACATCAGATTCAGCAGGATTAAGCTAAATCTTCTTTTGATATCTAATGTGTTATACTTCCAAAGCAATTCAGTGGCAGAGACAAATAGTTAAAGTGCAGGAAATTCACATGCATCCCCAGTGGCAACAGATCTTCAGGGCAGTGAGCACGAGAAATAAAGAATTCTTATTTGTGTTTCTTCCAATTTCTTGCCATGTTTCCTCATCCCAGCCAGAATCACATTGCTAAAGATTCCACAGTGGCCAGTGAAAGGATGAATGGAATTTAGTTCTCTTTTGTGAGCTGTGTGAGGAAAGGGAAAGGACACAGTAAAGCTTTTATTGACCCAACTCCAAATCCAGTGTGTCTAACTAGGAAATTGTTCATTCAGATGGAAGCCAAAAAAGCGTCTATGCCTCAATGTGGCTGAGACAGCAAAATCAATTCAGAAGACAACAGTTCTGTTTAGTAAGAATTCAAAGGAAGAAAATGTACCTAAATCAATAAATAATACACAGAATAAGGCATTTATACTGCATAATATTTTATTAAAGTGTCAAGAAATACAAAATCCATCAGCTTCTGCAAATGCTGGCTTTTCATAGACCAGAAGGCCTAAGTGATTTTTAAAATTTAAACAAAATACTCTTAAGGTGCAGAAAGATTTATGCAATTTTTCACTGTCTTTCATACAGAAAATATTTTGCCATATTTTTTTACCTAGTTTCCATTGTAAAAATACATATAAAGTCACAAAATCTAGAAATGCTAAGAACTTTCATATAATCTTTCCAATCACACCCCTGGGATTTTTGTTGCTTACAGACTTATAGCTCAAAAACAAACTGCATCAATAGTGATGATCAGTTCTATAGTATATGGCTGCATAACTGGCCTTTTAAACTGAAGGCTGGACATGAATATGCTTCCAGTCCAATCTTTTTCTTATAAAAGGTCAGTATTCTTAAACGTTGAGACTTAAACTGGTCCATACATAGTTTATTTAATAACTAACTTCTACCTGTGGGTGTTCACTAATGGCAATAAGTCAATTTATGTTTATTGCTATTTGTATAGAAAGATGAAGTTGTAACCCATGTTTATTAATTTCTAATGTTGTTTTTAGGGAGACTACATTTTATTAATATTTGGAAGGCTGGTATGTTCTACACTGCTTTCTTAAGCCTTCAGATGAGCTGAATACAGGGTACATAGTGACCTGCTTTCATTTGAGGTTGGCCCAACCACAAAGTGTCCATCTCTTTCCCTCAGTTACAAAGGAAACTTAAAGTGAAGAGACACTTTTTTAAAATCTGAGCTAAGGGGATTGGCATTAAAGACGTATAAACTGTCCCAGTCTTCATGCTTGATTGGTGAGAATCATCGTGTAGATACTGTCACCTTTTTCAGTCTTAATTTGTGTAGCAGAACACAAGTTAACACAATCAGCCTTTAATTTAGGATGTAATTGCAAAATACATACAAGATCCATTTTTTTCATCCACCCTTACACAAATTGCTGTGTAAGTTATAATGCATGTGTTTGGGGAGAAGCATGAAACTGCCCTCATGAAAAAGGGACAGTAAAGAATGATGAACCTCTTCCCTGGCATCAGAAAGCCTCGGTTGTCTCCCTTACAGCAGGATCAAAATCTATAACTTCTCACTTGCATTCATATTTATGTTCCTGCTTTATTCTCCATCTGTGGCAGAGATGATCTTAGGAATTTCCTCATTTTCTCATGCACTTATTTGTTTTCAGTGCTCCATCTTATCATCCACCCTTTCTGTCCTATTTTATAATCTTAAATGATGTTCAACTTTACTGAGCTTGCCTCACAGAAGTGGTAGACTTTTTGAATTACATTAGATTGCACATTAGGTTATATTGAAAGTAAGAGTAAGTGCAGGTTATGTCAAAAACAAACATAGATATCCAATGAGTAGACTATTCACTTATGCATCTGACTCACTGAAAATAGGTTCAAGTCAAACTTTTATAGAGTATCTAACTCATATCAAGCTATTGCAGAAAACATTCTGATTGCTTCAATTAATCATAAAAAAGCAATGTGCTAATCTGTAAATTGTGGGCCACATGTGTCAGCTTCTTGACAGACGATTCCTGGCAGAGAATAAACAGACAGTGGACATTTGCACATCACAGCAGGTTTTCGTGGAAAGCACACACAATTGAACTTAACTGTAATTTATTTTTTAGGTAAAGTATAGCAAATATAGTTAACTCAGCAGTTCTCAGTTGGTGATGCCTGACAGAAGTTTTCAGAAAAAAAGTCAGGCTGAAGAAGTAGAAATTAAGAGATCATTCTCCTTTGAAAATCATTTGAAAGGATGTTTTTGCATGTATTATTCTTCATTTTAGTGATGTAAAAATATATATAATTTTGTGGAATATGTGTTGATCTCAGATTGAGATAAGTGGGATCTTGGTCTTTGATTCCAGTTTTCTTGAATTTGTCCTGTACAAATTATTTCATATACCAAATTTTGTTTGTACTGTTGTCCTGTATTTCCAGTTTCCCTTTTTCAAACTTTTGTGCATCTATTTCTTTTCTATTCTTGCATCATTTTAAATTTATATTTTGATGCCATTTTTATTATAGTGTTGTGCAAAGCTATTTTGCCCCCTATTTGATGCAGGAAGACTACAAGGAGAGAGAGATTTATTGCATAAATTTCACTGAGGATATATGGTAGGACTATTGTAGGTCAAGAAAGGACCACATGGCTCAGGGTAACTCGGTCATTGTTATTGCATGCTACAGAATTACATAATATTTATTATAAACTGATTAATTTAGTGAATAAAAATAGCTGTTTCCCCTTTTCACATAATTGCAGGTAGATGACTCTTCTAGAACCTGATCTATGGAGACCTTTTTAATTCTGATGATGCACTTAATCCTGGATGATTCACACACTTTTTTTTTTTCCTACTGTCACTATTATCCTTTAATTTAAATAAGCTTTCTCTCTCCTGAATATTTATTCACTAATGTATTTATAGACACTAATCAAATCTCCTCCCAGTGTTTGTTCTGCTAGACCAAACAAACTGTATTCTTCTTGTCTCCTCTTAGAAAATAGGCTTCCCTATCATTCCATCTGACCTTCTTTTAACCTGTTCTAGTTTGAAATCATCTTCCTTTAGATAAGTGGATGGGATTTTTACATAGTGAAGTCCTTCCAGGTTCTTGGCATTAATACGTCTTTATCTATACAGGAAATTGTTTGTTAATACAGCTCACAATCACATCTAGTCTTTCCACAGCAAATGCAATACACATATACAAGACCTCTGATTTCTGCTGAGTTTGTGTATCAGCAATAATTGTCTCAGTAGATCACTCTATTAATTTTTAAAATGCATCTATCCCTTTCAGGAAGACTGTTTTAAAGAGAACAATAGCTCTACACAAGTCTATAAAATAAGAAACAACATTATCCAGTGAAACTATGTGTTTAGCAGAAAGCACAGAGCGGTAGTAGTGAACAAGGTTTTGGTGGTTTCATTGTAAAAACTTAAATCAAATCTTAGAAATTAAATTGAAATTATATAATGCATTGCCTAAAAAATGATATTTTTTTACTTTTTTTAAAGGTCCCAAATAACAATTGCATTATATTTCTCCTGATATGTAAGAAAGACCCACAGTTTTAACGTAAATAAAATTGAAGATGGAGACTGCCTAAGATTCTCTGGGAAATGCAACTGGATATGAAATTATGTGAAGGATCCGAATAATGACATGCCTACACACCAGCTGAAGCTGCAGAATTTAAAGAGAAACTAGGACTGTTAGACTCATAACTGAAAGTTATCACTGTCTTATTTTAACCATATCATAGTATTTTAAAATGTAATCTCAAGAGAAGAGAGGGGAAAGGAAAGGAAGCTAAAATCACATGGGTTGAAACAAGAGTCATGTACTGGATGGGACAGAATACCCCGCTTTGTTTTGTCCCAGATTGTTTTTCCTATCATTTTGGGGGGAAAAAGGAAAGAATGTAAGAAACAGCATATCTATAAAGTCAGTTTCAACTTAGCTCCTGGCAGTCAATTTCCTAGGAAATTTCCTGATCCTGAGTTGCATTCAGACCATGGTGTACTAGCCTTTGATGGATCTATCCTTCGTGAATTATTAAATTCTTTTTCAAAATCCTACTTTTAGATTCCACAACATCTTGTAATACAGAGTCCCACAGAGTAACTATTCCTCACACAAAATTGCCCCATATTTTCTTCAACACTGGTAACTCAATTTCTTTCCCCTCCTCTTCCTTTTCTTTCTTTCTTTTTCTTTCTTTCTTTCTTTCTTTCTTTCTTTCTTTCTTTCTTTCTTTCTTTCTTTCTTTCTTTCTTTCTTTCTTTCTTTCTCTTTCTTTCTTTCTTTCTTTCTTTCTTTCTTTCTTTCTTTCTTTCTTTTTCTTTCTTTCTTTTTCTTTCTTTTTCTTTCTTTCTTTCTTTTTCTTTCTTTCTTTCTTTCTTTCTTTCTTTCTTTCTTTCTTTCTTTCTTTCTTTCGTTCTTTCTTTTTCTTTCTTTCTTTCTTTCTTTCTTTCTTTCTTTCTTTCTTTCTTTCTTTCTTTCCCTTTTTTTTATTTTTAACTGTGCTTACAACATAAAATGGGTACTTCACTTCATAATTCTCTCTGAAATGACTGATTTCCTCATAGCTCTCTTGATTTGCACCTAATATGACTCAACCTTTCATCCTGTTCATTAACTTCTCCTTCAGTACTGACAAATTTCACTGACCTTGTGTCATCATTATTTTGCCATTCCCTCATTTTTTTTTCCACAAGAGCATGTGTGAGATATATGAACAAGCCTCCAGTTTTCTCTTAGTACAACAGTTTGCAAATGTCTTATGATCTGTGTGCTAGGGGAAAGTCTGCCCCTCTTATGTCTCTCCTATGCTCACTAATATTTCTTTCCTTTTTCTCTTGCCTGAACCCTTTGCTCCAAGCTCCTCCAAATTTTGCCTATAATGACCTCACAGAGATGAAAGCTGAAACTTCTCTAGCAGAACAAAATATCTCTGTCAAAAAACTTGGCATATTTCACATAAAAAGTAGAGAAATGATTGTAATTCAGATTACAGTTAAAGGTGTAAGACTTTGAACTCCAGAGAATGGTGTTCGTATATGGTACCACAGCAGGTCTCATAGTATATATCACTTCTGAGTTCCCTAGGCACTTGTGAATTTACCAAACTGACTATAAATATAACACATTATCTTATTTTAGGTTCTTCTGTCCTCCACTTCTGTCAAAATCTCCATTTGCTCATGGACATATATAGCAGCAAAATGTAGCTGATAAAAAGAAATGATGCAGTGAATGAAATGGACTTTCTTCTCTAGCCAGACATCAGATCCTCCCCCATTTTCATCTTGTGGTGGCTGATAGCTGTGTGTGAGTATATAAGCTGTATTGTTTATGTTTTTGTAAGCTATGACATTATTATCTCCACTGTCTGATGCCCTCTATCTCTAATCTACCTGATACCCAATGATATTTTGGCTGCCCAACATCTGTATTGCGTATAGAGATGGAGGAGAGTGTTAGAGACTGAAGAACAGTTCTCAAAGACTCAATACAATATCCCTGCACGTCATATAGACCATTCCCTCAACTGCCATTGCATACTCTATTGCAACACCCATTTGATTTCTGTTGTGGCCTTCTAGCCTTCTGTATGCAGCCTTCTGACCTATATGACCTAATCCAACTATCACTTCACTTGAATGTATTTTCTTGCCTTTCCTGTCAACTCTGCAATTGGTTGTCTAATGAGTTCATTTATACTGCTTTTTCTCTAAGCCTCTATTACTTTTTTCTCCTGAGCCGTGTGACTGACTGAATGCAAAGTGTTTTGTGAGTATGTGTACCAAACATGGATCATAAAAAACAATCATTCTCTATTGTCAAAAAAGGCCAAGATATAGTCTTATCAGAAAAAGCTGTTCAAGCACTACTTTTTTTTTTTTCCACTAATAACAATGAAATTTATGTTATGTAAGCCAGAACAATCCTTTTAATCAACTTCATAGAAATTCATCTTTAATATGTATTAGCTGCACTAGATTATAACGTTATTCTCATGACATTAGATAAAGAACTAAGATCGTGGGACACTAACTTCCACTTTTTACCTATGTGAAATATCAGCAATTTCTTTCTTTCTTTCTTTCTTTCTTCCTTTCTTTCTTTCTTTCTCTCTCTCTCTCTCTCTCTCTCTCCCTCTCTCTCTCTCTTTCTCTCTTTCTTTCTCTCTTTCTCTCTTTCTTTCTCTCTTTCTTTTTAATTTGTGGGAGGGAAGTTTTAAAAATCTCTGTTAAGGGAAATAAACAAAATCTTTGTCAATTCATAGCATAATAATATGAGCTTCAGCTTTACAGAATGACTATTTTGGAATGCCTGAATTCAGTTGAATGCTATCTTTACACAGAGTTTGGTGTAATTATTTAATTAATGGAAATGAAGTATTGCAGCACTGAAGGGATTGAATAAGTGTTGAAGGACACTGTGGATAAGACCCATGGCTTGACTGCAGCTTGGTGTAATTCACATATTCAAATAATGAAATAGTGAATTTTCATTGCTTGTCTCTCTGTTCCTTCTTTCAGCTTTGCATCATGATGGAACCAAAGAAATCTGTCTTCTGCCAGACAGCAAGAACCTAGGTTGCTGGGGCAACAAGTTGACTGCAAAAAAACACTTAAAATAAAAGTGGCTCATTTCCAAGTCACCATTTTTCAGGATTTTTTTTTTCCATAAAAAAGACCCACACTGGCAAGAAAGCCTTGCGGGAGGTTTTATAATCAATAAACCTGTTGTTTGTAGAGGGATTATGAATTAGAAATGAATGCTAAGCAGGTGAGAAATGCACACCGGTATTTCTCAACTTTAAAAATACCCATATGGAAAACCTATATGCAAAACCCATAGAAGAAGTACATAAAAGTTTTAGGAAAGTTTTAAAGAACCTATTGAGAAAGCATCTGCTTAACTAAGAATTGGTTGCTAGGATTTACGAAGATTGTCACAAAGTTGTTCCAAAATCTGCTTCACTGAAATGCTAACTGGGTGAAAAACATGTTCTTAATGTTAAAAGGGTTGCATAGGATTAAGCTGCACACTTCTCATTCAATCAAATGGAATCTGTGTAGTTAAATTTAAGTTCAGTCCTTTGGAAACACTAATTGTGCGTCATGATTACTGCAACGTTTCAAGTACAGAAGAGGAAAATACCCTGTTTTTCAATAACAAAGATGTGACTCAGCAAAAAGAAAAGAAAAGAAAAAAATACCAACACCCAGCTCAAAATATATTTCCATTTTCTTGCATAAGAACAACAAATTCCATTAACAGTAATGATGCAATGGTAAAGAGTGCTTGCAGAAAATAAAGTCCTATGTGTTGAGGTGTTGAATAGTTTTCAGTTTTTCATAATAAAATGAATTTACAAGACACTGTGAAACAGTTTGCGACAGAGAACTTTCTTGAATTACAACACAATACAATCTGACTGAGTTTTCTGAGTCTGATAATGACCCAAAGGCTGTATTGCAGGATGTATCCCATCTAATTTATGTGTCTGTCTCTTTGTTCAGTGATGGAAAACAAAAGGAAATTTTAGGAGAATACATTCACTTGGGGGCAGTTCACTGAGTGTTCATCCAAGGGCCAGTGCAAATAGCATGCTGTGCCTGCCTTTTTGCATATGGTGCAAGGGTTAGAGCAGTGCCCAGAAGACATGGAGTCTGGGCTATGCTGAGATTAAGGAGAATTAAACCCTCACCATAGTGTAAGGCAGCAATCTTCACTCAGGTCACATACACACCCCAGGGGAAACAGTGGCCAGACCAGCCAAAGAATAAAAAAAATAGACTCTGGCACAAACACAGTCTTCTTCCCTTCTGGAGCCAGTGATCACCTAACCTACAGGCACAAAAGGTCATACCCCTGTGAATCTATAAAGTAGAACCTGGGGCAAATTGAGGTGATTGTTTGTATAACAAAGTATATTATGAGATTCTATCTATCAGGTTTTGTGATTCTGTCACTCACACATCTCATGGGCTCCTGTTTTGTTAGGTTCTATGCAGCATGAAGAACCTGATCCACCATGAACAAACCAAGAGAATATGCCCCAAAACATCAGCACAGTGGGACCCTTAACTCTGATGCAACATGTGCAAGGGTTTAAGACTACAAAAGTAGGTGCCAAGGTAGTGGGAACAACTGGACATGTAAACAAAGGAGTTCAGCTGCAATGCATGTTGGACTCTTGCCTGTGTGTTATGGGGTCCCATCCATACCTTATGGAAAACTTTTGCTCATGATGAGTCAGCAAATTTCACCAGAAAAGTACTCCATACAATCATAACATTATTCTCATGATATTAAATAAAGAACTAAGATCGTGGGACACTAACTTCCTCTTTTTACCTATGTGAAATATCAGCAATCTTTCTTTCTTTCTTTCTCTCTTTCTCTCTCTCTCTCTCTCTCTCTCTCTCTCTCTCTCTCTCTCTCTCTCTCTCTCTCTCTCTCTCTCTCTCTCTCTCTCTCTCTCTCTCTCTCTCTCTCTCTCTCTCTCTCTCTCTCTCTCTCTCTCTCTCTCTCTCTCTCTCTCTCTCTCTCTCTCTCTCTCTCTCTCTCTCTCTCTCTCTCTCTCTCTCTCTCTCTCTCTCTCTCTCTTTCTTTCTTTCTTTTCTCTCTTTCTTTTTAATTTGTGGGAGGGAAGCTAACATTTCTAGTCCCAAGTGGAAGAAACTCATTTTTTTACATGGCCTGGGCACTAAAATCTGATAGTCTGTTTCTTGAGCAGTCTGCTCCAGTGGTTTTGTTGTATGGGACATGAAAGTGCTCACTGATTCATTTCTAAAATCGAGTAACTCACAGAAATACCTGTTATGTTAATCCTGCTGGGGCTTGTTTGTGAGAGTGATTCTGAGCAGTTCAGCAGTTCAGACTGGTGTAGATCTGACAACCAGAAAAAACAAAAAGAACAAAAAAAAAAGGTGGAGGGGAGGCAGGAGGGGTGTAGTAAATTCTAGTGCTCAGTGGTCTAGCCAGGGATATCATGAATACCAGGACAACTGAATGTTAAACTTAAAAGAAATGGAAAGGCCTAAGATCATACCTACCATAGAATGTAACACAGTTTTAAGAACCCCAAATTAATGCAGACTCAGGCAGTTGACAGTGCACAAATAAAGCCACAATGGTTTTGAGACCAAATTTTCTCAAGCAGAGCCAGAAAAGTAGTAACTGCAGTGTACCTTTCCTTAATTTCAATTGCTAGCCTGTGTGGAGCCAGAGCTAGTATCTCTGCAGCAGTGGTATAGACATGCTCTAAACCCATAGGACACAAAGAAATACTGTGAATAACTTAGGAAGTAAACTGGACCTCCCAGTTTACCTGCCTGTGCTTTAAATACAAACCCATTTTTCATGCTGCCTGGATTAAAACATGTTGAACTTTATATCTTTTCAATAGAACTGTGCTGGCTTAAAGCTGGAAACAAGGTTGACTATAGTTAACCTCTTTAAAGTAATACGCAACATATAAGTTTTCTAATAGATAAAAATTTATTTTGTGGAAATTTCCTTGCATGATTATCTTTTCTTTTTTTGGGTGAAGACAGAAGCATAGTTTTATCTAATCAGATATCTAATTAATTTACTGCTATTAGTTTTGCTAGAAACAACAGCTGGTATGAGGTGTGTAGGTAAAAGTTGCAGGACAGTATGTGAAAAACTATTGAAAACTATTGTGGGAGCATAATTTGTAAGATGCTGGGATCCTCAGGGACGTTACAAGTGCAGACTGCTGTGTAGCTTTTTACAGGGCTTTGGAAGAGGGAGGAATGAAACTATTTGTAGATAAATGCTCCTCTGATTTTGAAGCAACTGCCTTTTATCACAGGGTCTCCCTCACATGAGGAGAGAAAGGCAATTCTCAAACTGTCCAACTGGATGCTTAGTTGAACTTCCATGAGATTGATGGATGAGGTAAGTGATGCTGGATGTAGACGTCTGTGGTGAAAGGGCTGTTGGTCCTTCAACACTTGTGTTTTATGAGTTAGTGACAGTATGAAACAACCATAGAATCGTAGAATCATAGAATATCCTGAGTTGGAAGGGACCCACAAGGATCATCGAGTCCAACTCCTGGCTCCACACAGGTCTACCCAAAAATCAGAATTCAGACCATGTGTCTGAGAGCATAGTCCAAATGCTTCTTAAACTCCAACAGGCTTGGTGCCTTGACTACGTCCCTGGGGAGCCTGTTCCAGTGCATGACCACCCTCTCAGTGAAGAACCTCTTCTGATATCCAACCTGAACCTCCCCTGTCACAGCTTGACTCCATTTCCTCAGGTCCTATCGCTGGTCACCAGAGAGCAGAGATGAGCGCCTGCCCCTTCACTCCCCCTTGTGAGGAAGCTGTAGGCCACAATGAGATCTCCCCTCAGCCTCCTCTTTTCCAGGCTGAACATACCAAGTGACCTCAGCTGCTCCTCGTATGTCTTGCCCTCTAGGCCCTTCACCATCTTTGTAGCCCTTCTCTGGACACTCTCCAATAGTTTCACATCCTTTTTGTACTGTGGTGCCCAGAAC